>JAAXCT010003250.1:0-39690 GCA_012490785.1 Eragrostis nindensis
TTGTTTTACTATGTCATCAATTGCTCCTTCCCTCGCTGAAACATGGATGTCACCAAGTTCTCTGCGCATAAAATTAAGTTCTTTACATTTTTAAAGAGCAGTCACATCCTCACGAATAAAGTGTCTGGATAATGTACATAATCAGATATGCACAAAACAAACAACATGTCATTTTACTTGCAGCCGACAAAAGAAAGTAAACACGTTGCGAAGGTAAAGTTATCACATGACAAAGTTCCAGGTTTAAAGGCATCCATGAGGCAAAACAACACTTACGAATCATTTCCTTCATCTTCTCGTACATCAAACTGCTAAACACAGGTCCCATCGGTCCCTTCGAACCTGAGGCAGAAGTTATGCTATCTCTGCGCCTTTCTTCTTCTGAATTTATGTCACAGAAAAAACAACAGGTTGAGGATTCCTTATACAAATTGCAGCAAATGTTTGGTCAATAAGGCTATACAAACTTACAGTGCTTGAACCAGAGCCCAGTTAGGGAATAGTTCATCAACAATAGTGATTACTCCCTGCATGGCTTCTTCTGTAGGCATAGCAACCCAACTTATTCCAAGCATTCCTGACATGTTACAATTACACAAGGATAAATCTTAAACTGAATTGACTTTTCCAAATCAACAACCACAGGCAAGGGGCAAAAGCTAATAAGAGCAATACGCTGCTAACAAGTCAACTGCAAACAGAGAATCTGAGTTTTAGTGTCATATAATTATATTTGGGAATGTAAACTTTAGTAATATTCCACTAATTCAACAACGGTTTCAGTTTGTGCCTGTGCTCCCTAACTTATTTGGAACATGTCACTGGCTCCCAAAAGTTGCTGATGCCAAACTAAAATGGCTTTTACAGATTGACAAGCACAGGCAGAGCAAAGCCAACACTAGCAATACACTGCTAATATAAGCTGGCTGCAAACAGCAAAGGTCAGATCTCAGCGCTAAAACAAGACGGAGGACATGTTTGACATGAAAAATCTAAGCAGTGTACAGCCATGCAGCACAATGACTAGCTACACTACTCGTCACAAAGCATGAACACGAATGGAAGTAAATTAGCGCTCAGGCAACATTGTTACGAATAACTAGTGCAGAAACAGGCTCATTTCAAACAATTAGAACTATTTTGTGGGCGAGATCAAACCATCGTATGATATTCTTCACCCTTTGCACCACCATTTTAAGTTGATCAAATCAGGTTGGTAGCTAAACAAGTCAACAGAGACAACTCACAGTAAAAAATAGCAATTCAGCAGAGAAAGGGATGAGACATACATTAGCACGAGCTTGAGCTTGAGGGCGGACGGTTGCGGCGCCGTGCAGGGCCCCTCGGTGGCGATCTTGTAGAGGCCGTAGAGCCGCAGCTGCGCCTCTTCGGGGACGCTGGTGCCCGGAGGCCGCTGAGGCCGCTACGAAGCGGAGGCGGCGCTGAACTCCTCGTCGAGCTCCGTGCTCTCCACCCCTCCCAGTCGCTGTCGCTGCCCTCGCTGGAGTCATCGCCGTGGGCGTCGCGGAGGGATGCGGAGGGAGTTCGGAGGCCGGAGTGGCCGGGCGGGCGGGGGAGCGGAAGGCGGCTGTGGGGGACGAGGGCGGGGAGCGCGTGATGCGGAGGTTGTCTTTCCTTGAAGGCGATCACGGTGGAGATGAGCTTAGCGGCGAGGAAGGCGAAGAGGAGACCGATGCCGCCGTCTGGGCCAGCTCCTGCCAGTCTCCGCCATGGTCGACGCCGACGAGGTGGTGTGACCTAGATGCGGCCGGCGGTGCAAGCTGGGTGGAAGAAGACTGGGAACAGGGTGAGGGGAGAGGAAGGATGACAAAGTATAAAGGGCTAAAGGGTAAAATGGCTCGTACCCAAACGTGGATCGGCACACCGCACACGGGATCGCGATTTGGATTTGGATTACAACAACACGTAGCGGGAGCCGCTCGGGCATCAACAGAATTCTGCAAGAGTTTGATCGATCGTGGTAACGAGTTTCCCTCAAATTCATCCGGTATCCTTTCTTCGACAAGAACGAGAGGCTTGTACCTTGGGCTCACTTTCCAAGCTAATGGACGAGAAGAGGAGCCCAAGTGACCTCTCCAGATACAAGTACGCTTTGATCTCTCTTTTCTCTCAGTATCTAATCAACTGTAATTTTGATGCATGAACGCTAGCTTCCATTCGTCACTGCAAATTTATATCTCCTCTTGTTTGTAAGTGTTTCTGCTTCTTGTTCTGGCTATTAGCTTGGGTGTTTTATTCTCTATTATGAATCGATAATTAATAACCGAATAAACCTAAGATGCTTGGATGATACTGCTATATACATATGCAGGCGAGGACCGCAGAAGATTGTGTTGAAGCTTAGAGGGAAGGATGCCGGGCTACATGTCAAGAACATGTTCGGCCACCCGCGCGTACGCCAAATTGGGATCCTCAAAACGTCGGCACTGCGTCGCGAGATGGATCTGCGCATTGGAAGGAGACAAGTGAAGACACAATCGATGATCTAAAGTGCTTGGGGATGCTACGATGGCCAGAGTTTAAGAAAGAACGCGCCAACCTTAACCGTCTGATAGGATCTGTTAGGCGCTTGATTAAAACCTACAAAGATCGGCGCCTGGAAGTAGGGATGTTCTATTTGACGCCGTGTTATGATACTTACGACATCATTGTCACAGCCATCTCCTGCGCATGCCTCTGAAGGAAGCTTTGAAAAGGCGACGGCAAGACATCAAGAAGAGGAGAGCGATCCTTGCATCATACAACAACAATGCAGATCAAACAAAGGCTTCTGCTGAACATCATGTTGTTGTTACTCCACAAAAAACAGTACTGAGAAAGGCATGTACGACGAGTCTGCTGTCTTACATGATAGCTTCGATATTTATAGGCTGCTTATCGTATTATTCCCTAGAATAAATATAGGTAGGGCCTGATTAACTAGTACATGGAATTAATCGTTTTAGATCTGTGTGCTTAATTTGTTGCTAAAAAGGGCCATCCCATATAGCTTGTGTTGCTCATATTCCTTGGCAAAAAAGGCTTCATCCATATATAGCTAGGTGCTTTTGTACACATTACATATATGCGGTTTCACATATCTTAAAACACTGTACTACTAAGGCACAAGTAGTTCACTGTACCATTTGTAAATTTAGTTGAAACCCGCAACTAGCTATAAAAGATTGATTGCTGATGCACGTCGAAGGCAAAGGTAAATTAGTTAGTAGCTTCATTTCTTATTGTGGGATCAGTCCTTATTCACGTGAACTTGCAGCCTCCATAACCTGTCATGGAAAAGAAAAGAGAGAGAAAAAAAAGAGAAGAAGTTCAACGAATTAAGCACTAGTACAAGTTATTCTTAATAATATGATACGCTTACAGCTAGCAACCGGTTGAGAAATACAGTAGAAAATCTTACTTGGGTCGGCAGTAGTAACAACTCCAGTCTCGCCAAAATCGCAGTCGAATGCGTGCTGGCCTTTGGACTGGAAATACAGGTTCATGGCGTACGCAGCGTGGCCCTGAGCAGTGTCCGGTTCAAAGCAGATGCCGCCCGGGCGAATGGCGCTGCAGTCGACGCCGTCTTGTCCGCACGCAAAGTCAATGTTCTCCTGCAGCATCAGCTCGTCCGCCGCCGGCTTCGGCACGCACCACTGCCGAGGCGGCGTGACCTTGGCGCTCACCGGCCGCTCAAGCGTCTCCGGCGCGGCGAGGATGCCGACGTCGTAGACCGGCGTCATGTCGCCGCGGAAGAGACCGAAGTTCCTCTGGGAGACGGGGCCGGGCTTGAGGTTCTCGTCGAAGAGGGAGAAGATGGAGAGCTCGAAGGTCCGGTTGGGCATGAGCGGGGTGCCCACGCCGGAGCCCGGTGCCGGATGGCGTTCTTGTTATAGTCCCGTGCGAGGTCCGCGCCGACGCCGACCTCCCAGTCCTCGCCGGCCGACGGCCACCCGGTCTCGGCCACGACGATGTCCACGTCGCCGAAGCCCAGCCGCCGCATCGCCGAGTGCACGGCGTCAAGCTGCGCGTCCAGCATGTTGCCGTACCGCAGGCCGGAGCCGTCGTCCGTGACGGCGGCGGCGTTCACCGCCCGGAACAGTGCGAAGTCGAGCGTGTCCGTGTCGTCGTTGGTGGTGATGGCGTAGAACGGGTACGCGTTCACCATGAATGGCGCGGCCGTGGCGCGGAGGAACCTGAGCAACTGCTTGACGACGGCCATGTCGTAGCCGTCGCGGAACCGGCCGGCCGACGGCGGCGAGGACGCGGCCAGGACCCCGAGCGAGTGCGCGGTGGAGACCTTGATCCCGTGGTGCGTGGTGGCGGCCAGCGCGGCGTGGAGGTTGCGCATGGCCGGGACGAGGCTGAGGAGCAGCGTCCGGTTGGCCTCGGTGGTCACCTCGTTGCCGACGAGGATGCGCGAGATGTTGGTGGCGCGCGCGTGCGGCGCCACGTTCTCGCGCACCCACCGCCGCGCGAACGCCGGCTCGTGAGCCGCGGGACGTCGCCCGTTGGGCACCGTCACGTCCACGGCGAGCCCGGTGTCCGCGAAGGCACGCAGCAGCGCCGGGTCCGCGTCCAAGAGCCTGACGCGGTCCACGATCGTGTCCCGGGCCAGGAACTGCGCCACGTCCGCCGGCGCTGGGAGGGTCGTCGCCCGCGTGCCGTAGTTCACGCCGAGGCCGCCGGCGTCCGTGCCTGCGTGATGGACGCAAACAACGTCATGATGGTGACACACAGGGCTTCTCGGCGGAAGTGCGTAACACAACTTGCCTTTGATAGCAGAAACGGAGAGCAGCGCTGTGAGGAGGATCAACAAGACGGAGCCGAGCATCGTTGCTGAAGGTTCCTTGTTGCTGTTACTTGCGACCTGTTACAACAGTCACCAGTGGAGTGATGTTTCGAGATGCAGCTCGTAATTTCTAAAGAACGGAGTTGAGACTGCCATGGCCTCTATATCAATCAGGTCATATCTTGCGTGATGCCGGAGCAACATTGCTATCCTTTTGCACTTCAGTTGAAACGGATGCTTTTCTTTGGCCTCAGGTTACAGGCTTGTGCTCTCTTATGTCCATGAACATGGTTCTTTGCTTAACACTTTCAATTCTGGATTGCGAGCTTTGTCCCTTTCTTCACTGGCACTTCTGGGACAAACTGGCTACTGTAAATAAAACAATTGAGACAAGGTAGTTTCTTCTTAAAGGTTACCTGTCTGTACGGTAAATGTAATCCCCAAACCACAAACATGTGCCTGGTACAGCTCCCCAGCCATCACAAGTTCAGAATTTCAGATGCATGGACACCATAAACAACGAGCAAGGCGCTGTGAAATGGTATTAGAATATCGAATAAATACATTTAGTTATAGTGGAACACGAGCATCTGTATGGTACAAGGGGATTTCCACATTCACGTTTCGAACAGCTCCTATGGGACGCTGGCATCCCACCACACCCTGGAATCACAAATAAATCTCCTGTATTCACACACACGAGGGCATTCAGACCATGTGTTGGATGCAAGGTTTTTCAACTCAACACATCGTCAAATTCCCTTCACTTAAAGGATCTGCCACTCCTCTTCTCCAGTTTCCCAGAGCCACCAAGGTGCTGTTTGGATTGCTGGAAATGGAGATTGGTTAGGGAAATGAAGGGTGAGATAAATCTTATCCAATGCTTGGATTTTGGGTTAGGGAAATGGAGGAGGTTGGGGAAAGGGAAATGAGGCATTCATTTCCAAAGTTGTAACTCGGTGGAAGGGATGGGTTATGTTGGGTTGGAGGTGGAAGGCAATGGAAATATGATTTTGCCCTCAGCATAAGTGATTCTTTACTTTCATCAAAGGGCATTTTTGTCCAAAAAATCATAACCCAATCCCAAACACTATAGCATCCAGACATAGGAAAGAGTTCAGATCTCATATCCTTATCCCTACCCACCCTCTCATTTCCAATTGCATTTCCTTTCCCTAACCCAAAGGCATCCAAACAGCACCCAAGGTTGTCGTCGTCCACCATGCTACCACCAGAACTACCCAACCCCTCATCCTGGCTATACATTTGTCTCAATGGTTGAATGGACTGCACAACAGTAAACAGTGGTGCTCCATTGGCCTTCTCTGCTGCCAACTCAGAGGCCCGAGAGCAGAATCATCAAAGTCATCTACACAAAAGAAAAGATGTAAAGGAACATCAAGATGTCGCTTAGCTTATACAATAACCAAACGAGCATATGAGAAATAACGGTTCACCTTTGTCACGGCAGTAAAAACCAATGGCCAGGGATGGATCTATCTGGTCTAAAGCCATATCTGGTCTAAAGTATTTATTATGCTTATCGCGGATCAGTACATTGTGACAAAATCTTATAAGGTTACCTGTGAAGAAAGATCTGGACCACGCGGTGTCTGCGGCGGACAGATGGGGTTGCACGTAGGACAGATAGAGCTGCATTCATCCTCTGTTTTTATAACAAGAAACTTCCGGCTTTTGGTTCAAACAACAGTAGCAGGGTCGCCGCCGCCGCCTTGACAAAAACGTGTGACACAATATTGTACGACGATCTTGCTCTCTGTTTACGGATGCGTTGCTCACGTCAACGACATCCATACTCATGTTGTCGAGTAGCTCGGCACGACCTATACATTTTAGAATAATAATTTGTTCATTAGTTCACAACCAATTGGATTGCAGATTCGATCACTGAAGAAACAAAGATAAAGACGTCAATTACTTACATTTCGTTGCTACGAGGCACCCAGAATGCAGAGCGAACAAGATGAGCACCCCGTGGCAGACCGCCATGCGCTCCCCCGCTTCTCATATTGGATCTTCTCCGAAACAACACAACAACTTTGAGCCGTGAGGTAGAGATTGGTCTTCAGATGCATCGCGGTATGTATAGAGAGAGAGAGGTAAAAGTTCAGGTCCTTAGATTAACCTCGGGGGGGGAGGGGGGGGGGGGGGGGGGGGAAGGGGGTGGTGAATCACGCGTTTACAGGATAGTGATTGTCTGTGATTTGCAAAGAAATGTAGTGGTTGTTGCCTGTGATTTGCAAATAAAGTGGGTCGTGATTGCCTGTGATTTTGCACGGCTGTACATGGATGAGGGATTGTCGTTTTTATTTTCTCGCGCCTCGTGATGATTGTGCCGTGAGCCTTCGTCCTCTAGTTTTGTAATTCATCGTTCTCGTTCTGACCTGTGAAGATGCTGCCTGCACAGCACCTGCTCAGTCAAATTTTCAAATATATTCAAATTCAGACCGGTGGTTCGGTTCTCACGACGAAAACCGGTCTGGTTCTCTTATTTCCACCACCTCTCCGATTTATTTTCACATTCGTCGATTTAATATTCACGCGGTTTGGGGAATAGAAAGGCTGTGGAGCCATGACATGTATTACTTTCCATATTGACTTAAAGGGCCTTTCCCTCGACATAGTAACGGAGGATGCAGACTTTCCTATAGATTAACGTATTTTAGTTTACTTTGTTCCGTTGTTCAAGCGTGGTGCCAAATGGCATTTAAAATTATTGATAGCATGGTTGCCTGGTAAAATAAGTAATAATTGATTACGTTGCCTCGCAAACAAGGAATGATTTTTTTTTTGGCGAAGTACAAACAAACAAGAAATGATTGATCGTGTTGCAAAAAAAAAAAGGAATGATTTGATTATATTGAACAGCTCAGGTCAAGCGGATCATATATTTCCATGTAGATCCATGATTCTGATATATAAAACCTATGAGACGCAAGCCATTTGTGTGCCGAAGAGTACATCTTACATTACAACTCGACTCTTCTAAAATCCAATATGAGGGGAGGGTGCCAGAACAGTGCAGCGTACCTTATGGCTATATCCTGGTTGGTTATCTTTGTCTCGACTGCTCAGTGTAAGTTGACATCAATATCTTTTATTTTCGTCAAGTCAATTTGTGAGAAACATATGTACAAATTATGTGCTGAAATAAAAATGAATTTGCAGCGGGTCATCCCCAGCAAGCCGATGACGGCAAGGGCTGCGACCCTCGTATTCTGCACTAAGACGAGCTGTATAAGTAGTACTAGTGGCCTTGTGGATTGCTACTGCTGCGAGATTCTACGGCCCACACCTCCGTGTTACCACACAAAAGACGAGTGTAGGGTTCATTGCCCGGTTTGCAACACTAAGCGCACGCCTCAGTCTTCCTTCGAAACAAAAAAAATGGAAGGTCAAGCACGGCTTGCTATCATCACCAACACCACTTTCTATTAAGAAAAGATCGTTTCTGATATAGAACCGTCAAATAATGTACCCTACATATACAAATAATGCAATCTATTGTCCATTTTGTATTAGCGTTATATGCTTTGCCTCCTTGGTTCCGTTAGCTACGTTCATCTTCTTTTCCCCCTTTTTTTTTTTGATTTTTTTGCATGAAGGAGCTAAAGTTCATCTAACGGACGTTTTTGAAAACAGTTTTCCTGTATGTCAGGTGCTTGAATTTTATCATCCGTTCAGTCTATAGCTTGCCCGTCCAAATAACATGGGGCCCATTTGTTTAGAAAGCTGACAAAAAATTTTAGACAAACTATAGCCTTTGGACTTGTATCCTGTGGGCAGCACCGTCGACTGAAAATTCTCTTATTTTCCGGGGACTGACAAATACGTAGCAACTCACTTTTCAAAAAGTTTCGGTCCGTTCGTATCGATATGACTAGAAAACCTGCGCGGCATTTTGCCGCGCTTCTTTGTTTTGCTCAGTTGGACGACCCCCGTTTGTTTGGTGCTATGAGCCTGTGACGATCAGCTCATGGTTTGAAAAGTTTGCTTCAAATGCCAGTACAAATGAAATTGCAATCCCAATGTGCTCCAATTGTTTGAGACTGTAGTACTGAAACATGACTTATGGCATTGTCCTCTTGCCATTGTTTATTAGATGAGCTGAAAAAAACACCGATAATTTATTTTAGCATAAATACTGCTACTTCAAAACCAAATCTTTATTCTGTTTCAAAATTTACTTCCACTTGTCCAAATCTACAATGGAAGTTATCAATATAAATCTAACTTCATTACTTTACTTGCTGCATCCCTGTACCTTCTTACACAACTATTTTTTCTTTTTAAATGACATATGATCAGATATTCAAAAGATGATTGTATAGGTGTACACTGGTCAGGTCTAAAGACATCACACAACTAAATGTCCAAAAAGAGCACACCTCAAGTGTGCTCTGCTCTTGAATGGGATCTTGATCTCCTTGCACCGGCCAGTCTGCTATTGTTCTTGGCATTGGTCTCCACCATGAAGAATTCCTTTCTTCTAGAAGATCCATTTTGAAAGTGGATTCTCAATTTGGATCTGCGGCACTGGAAGCATAATCCTGAGAACATTTTGTAGCGGTTTCTCTTTAGACAGGTTAATCGAGAGGTCTACAAGGAGTTCCTATGTGTCTCTTATTATTTTTTATCCCTCATGTTACTGTTTTATGTGATTAAAGTAGGATATGATGACAGCAATAAAACATAAAGCTACCAAATTAAATAAAAACATATCTTTCAATTCACTTCAGAACACATGAAATACCTACAGGTTAGTAAGTTCTCGTAGATGTAAAATAAATGGTAGTAGTTAAGCAGAGAGGCCTCACAGCACTTGTATACTACATCTCATTTGCAGTTGAAGTGCTTGATTGCATGCTAGGTGATCCAGCTAATTCCCCATACGAGCATCCATTTTGCTTTTGTATTCCTTATATGCATGGAGAATAACCAAGATACACTTGTACTGATCTCAGTATAAAAGATGTTACAGCCTAGGAAAGCACACTGGTCAGTTAATAGGCAAATGAAAACACACCAAATTTCAATGACATACATACTCGCCTCATGTTCAGATAAACTGTCACTTCTAACTTTTTACACACAGTAGCCTTCCAAAATGTGCTATCAGTGAAACATTAGATAGTACAATAGGAGACAAACGTCGAAATCTTCGACAGCTCGTAATGATAAGAGATGGGATCATGGGAACAGGGTAATGAATAAACTGGTCATAGAAGGAGATTCTATGCCTGTTTCATGCAGAAAGGAAACAATAAGACTAACTTAGTTGCTTCAAAAAAAAAGATTAACATAATTCCATGCTCTTGTCTAACAGAATGGCATAGCAGCTATATCACTATTTTTTTTTCCATTAAGGCCCATCAAAAACAAAACGGAGACAAATTCTGCCATAAATCGCTTGAGTGAGTTCTAACAAACATACTATAAGCTGATTGAATAGGGGGAACGGCAAATTAGCGATATATAGCATGATATTGCAGCGGAATGAGTGGATGTACATCTTGTATGAAAACCAAAAGGAGCACCTGTGGTGACAATGGGACAACGACAGGAAGCCTTGGCCGCACCGTCATAACCAGCTAACGTTGGCCATTGTGTAGGATGCCCAAATCAGCACATTGGAGAAGAAGATACAAATTATGTGGAATCAAATAGATAGCAGAATCACCTTGCAAGGCCACTTGGCCTTGGATCGGGCATCAATTTCATATTTTAAGGACTATATATGACTCAAATTCATAGCTCTAGTTAACCAAAGGATCATGTATGGTCAAAAAGGCTGTATAAATATGGCTCGCCATTCTAGCAAAGCAACTTATATTATGTTAAGCAGAACGTTTAATTTATGAACCCCTTACCTTTGAAGTCACATACAAAATATTTGGAGCTGCCAACGTTGCACTTCTGAGGATATGATCTGTACTTTGAACATTGAAGAGTTGGAATTGAAGCTCTTCATTCAATGTGATATGATCTGTACTTTGAACACAATATGTTGGATTTATCGTGAGAAATATAGGCTGACTTAGTTCTTGTGACAGAGAAAATATTGTACTCAAATACGTTCACATTTGGGTAATGTGTTACCCGATAACTTACAGTTTGCAAGCTTCTATATATAGACCTGCTTGTATTGGCATTTGATCGAACACATTAGGGCAGAGCAAACAGAAATCTACATGTCAATATGTGAAAGGGATTGAGGCAACAGGGCAGTGAATTACGATAGCTGACTTGTCCTCTAAATTGCGGTCATGGCGTTGTACTGGCTTCTTCTCTTCCATCTCTCCATAGCATTGAACAAAGTCAAAAAGGCAAAGAAGAGGGGAGAAGCAATTGGACCTGGAAGAAGTGCTTTCTCCCTACGTGAAGCCTCGTCAACCAACAGAATGGGGCGTATTTCAAACTTGAGAAGAATTTGCGATGCGGTGCCGTGAGGAGCCGTCTTGAGATGGGGCAGGGGCACCTGGACAGTCCACAACTGTACAGCTATTGAAGGTTAGTGGAGCGAAGCCATGGGAGGCGACGGCCCACGAAGCATCAGCGACGCCGCGACAGCATCCGCCGATGCGATACGAGCTCGACGGCATCCCGTCGCAAGCGCCAGCGCCGCCTCCCGCCCACCGTTGCGGTCATACCCGGCCGTGCCGGCAGCCGTGAGTGCGTCCAGGTGCCCGGCCGCTGCTCCGTCCCATCCGCGCTCGCTCCTGCGCCGCGCTGTCGGTCCGCCCCCCCCCCCCCCCCCCCCCCCCCCCCCCCCCCCCGCCGCTGTCGCGTTGGCCCATGCCCGCCACCAAACAGCCGCGACCCGCCCGCCAGAGCGCCGCCGTTACGCGAGAAGAGAGAAGTGAGGGATAGAAACAGATGGAGGTGGCGCTGGATGAGAGAACGGAGTAGGGTGCCTAGGAGGCACAGGTACACGGACAAGGGAGGAAGAGCGGCGACCATGGCGACGGCAGGGGCGAGTAGGAGCGGGCCGAGGCTCAGAGTGTGGAGCACCTCGAATTTTCTAGAATGACTGAGATGTAAATATGCAAGTCAGGGTCAGGAGGGAGAGGTAGAAGGACCACATAGCAACAAATCTTATTCAATGATTTGAGAAGGGTCTAGATGTAAACACAATAACGGGAAATCCGGCGGTGCTTGTTATTTCATGAAGGGATCCGATGGCTGACAAACAGTAAGTGACGTGGCGTGGCTATTTTGCAAAGAAACGCACGCGTTTTAGAAGAATAGAGATTTGTGTGTCCCTTCCGCGGAATCAGGATCGTCTGACCCTCCTTAAAAGAACGTGCGCCCATTCATCTGGCATCCAACGGTTCAGCTCTTTGGTTGACCGGCTGTGTGTGGCCCAACAAGAAATTGTGGCCCATGTTTTTTGTTCCCAGTCTCAAACTCGTTCGTTTTCTTCACCCAACATTGGGTGAAGAAAGGAGAAGTATCTAGTGGCTCCGGTTCTAAATCAAGGAAAAAGGTTGTCCTAGTGCAAGAGGCCGGCCACTCTTCAGGGTATCTACGATGCTATGAAGAAATCATGTAACTGCGCATGATGTATTTATGCTGAACCTGAAGTTACTTAAATGAGTGTGAGCTAAATTGGCGGTATTTCTATTACATGTTTTACTTCCTGCTTGCGTCTGAAGTTTGAAAAATGAAGTGATTTGGCTTAAGATTGTCACATCTGTGATCTGTCTTGAAACAAAGATAAACTACACACAGAGGGCGACTAAAGTATGTACTCGACTAGGCCTTTTTCACCATTGCAGAGTTACTGGACCAACTGTTACTGGGAACTTTAATGGGCTTTTTTTTCCTTTCTCAAATTTGAGGTCGTCAATGTTGAGATTATGGGCTTTTAGCCCATAATAATAATCAATTAGTCTAGGCCCATAATTAGTGCATTAATGGTTTAGTCCCACATGGGATTCCTACCATAATTAGACTCGACTTATTAGATGGATTTCCGGTTGATCCCCTAGAGAAGTTGAGAGAGGCTAGTGGTGAACCACACGCGCGCGCGCGCGCCGCCGCCGCCGCCGAGCCGTGCCGAGGCGTGGCGTGGCGTGGCGTGGCGTGGCGTGGCGTGACTGGCTGGGGCGGGCGTGGCGTGGCGGGCGGGGCGCGTCACGTCCGTCCGTCTTGGACTTTTTTGGTATATTGGAGCGGCGCGTTCAGATGCACCGGCGCCTTTACGTTCGAATGGGTCGCGCCCGTTCGTACGGTGTGAAGGCGTCGCGTCTGTTCGTACGGTGTGAATGCGTCGCACCTGTTCGTAGACGGGCGTCCTTTTCGCGAAGGAGTCGCGTCTGTTCCGTTCCTATATACAGAAGCCTTCCCGGGAACGATCAAGATTCGATCATTCGTTCCGCTCACCACTCGCGCACGCATCGATCTTCTGCTCGCTGTTGCCAACGAAGAAGACATCTCCGTCCCGGACTTCTGCGCGCACAGAATCTGGGAGAGCAGGCCTCCGAAGCCCCGTTCCGCAAGAGACATCTGCCGGGTGTGCGGGCGATCAGGTTTTTGGGGAGCGACATCGCGACTGCTCGTTCGACTCCCTGATCGGCGTTCTGCACTGCTTCAACGTCGTCCTGCATCAACTTTGATCGACTACATCGAACAACTCAAGAACAATGGTTCTTGGGAATGGATCTTCCAGCGCCTCCAGCGCAGGATCTTCCGCTGGGTACGTTCTTGTCTTTCTGATCAATTTGTTCATCGTTTTTATCACCTTATTGAGGAATTTATGGATTAAATTAAGTAGGAAAATGCCTAATTTTTTAACAATCCAAAAACCTGATATTAGGCAATTTTCTGTTAGCGGTTTTGCTGCTGCACTGAAACCAAATGCTTTTGATGGGTCATCCTATAAGAGATGGCGTGCTCAGATGGTCCTGTGGCTTACAGCAATGAACTGCTATCACGCCGCGAACGGAAAGCCAGAACAGTTCACTCCAGAGGAGGAGGAACGGTTCAATATGGCTGATAATCTGTTCAGAGGCGCCGTGATTAGCGCTCTTGCTGATAAGTATAAGGATTCATATATCACGTGCACCTCTGCGAAAGAATTATGGGATGCTCTGGACGCTAAGTTCGGTGTTTCTGATGCCGGTAGTGAACTGTATATCATGGAGCAGCTTTTTGACTACAAGATGGTTGAGAACCGTTCTGTAGTTGAACAAGCTCATGAGATTCAGGCTCTGGCAAAAGAACTCGAACCGTTTCCATGTGTGTTGCCTGACAAGTTTGTGGCTGGCGGTATTATCGCTAAGTTGCCACCTACTTGGAGGGATTTTGCTACCCAACTGAAACATAAGAGACAGGAGTTTAGCGTGTCTGAACTCATTGGGACTCTTGATGTTGAGGAAAGGGCGAAAGCAAAAGACACACGTGGAAAGAGCGTAGGAGAACCTTCTAGTGCCAATATGGTGCGAAAGGTTACCTCATCAAAGAAGAAGAAGAAGGGGGCTGAGAAGCCTAAGCAAACAACCACTTTTAAGAAGAAAAAGAAAGACAGTGGCTGCTTTGTTTGCGGAGCACTGAGCATTGGGCAAATGCGTGCCCAGACCGCAAAGTTAAGCAGGAGAAGAAATCTGCAAACGTGGTCATTAGCGAGACTGGAGGGACTCCTGGGTACGGTAATCCAACACCCATTGTCCTTTCTGTCTGTCAAACACCTGAGTGGTGGATTGACACTGGGGCTAATGTACATGTGTGTGCTGATATCTCTTTGTTTTCTTCTTATCAGGCCGGAGTGACAGGAGACTTGTTGATGGGAAATGGGTCACATGCTCGTGTTCTTGGTGTTGGTACGGTCATTCTGAAGTTTACTTCGGGAAAGACGGTACTATTGAAGCACGTGCAGCATGTCCCCTCAATCAAAAGAAATCTTGTTAGTGGCTCTCAATTGTGTCGAGATGGTTATAAAATAGTTCTTGAGTCTAATAAATGTATACTTTCTAAGTATGGAACATTTGTTGGAAAAGGCTATGATTGCGGAGGCTTGTTCCGCTTTTCTTTACTTGACATTGGTTGTAATAAGGTTGTGAATAATATTCTTACTTCGAATGAGTCGAATGTTTGGCATTCACGACTTTGTCACATTAATTTTGGTTGTATGACGCGGCTAGCAAAACTGAATTTAATCCCGAAATTTGACATGGTCAAAAGTTCTAAGTGCCATGCTTGCGTGCAATCTAAGCAACCTCGCAAGCCTCACAAGGCTGCGGAGGCGAGGAACTTAGAGGCATTAGAACTTGTTCATTCCGATCTATGCGAGATGAATGGCGAATTGACTAGAGGTGATAAAAGATACTTCATGACTCTCATAGATGATTGTACTAGATATTGCTATGTGTATCTGCTGAAATCCAAAGATGAAGCTTTGCATTACTTTAAAATCTATAAAGCTGAAGTAGAAAACCAACTAGAGAGGAAGATTAAACGTTTAAGGTCTGACCGTGGTGGAGAATACTTTTCTAATGATTTTTCTGAATTCTGCGTGGAACATGGTATTATTCATGAGAGGACACCGCCTTACTCACCTCAATCCAATGGGATTGCTGAGAGAAAGAACCGAACTCTAACTGATTTGGTTAACGCCATGTTAGAGACAGCGGGCCTTTCTAAGGAATGGTGGGGTGAGGCGATCTTGACAGCATGTCATGTCCTGAATAGAGTTCCCACAAAGGATAAAGAAATTACACCATTCGAGGAATGGCATAAGAAAAGATTAAATCTCTCATATTTGCGTACTTGGGGTTGTTTGGCCATGGTGAATGTGCCAATCAATAAGAAACGCAAACTTGGACCTAAAACTGTTGATTGTATCTTCCTGGGTTATGCTATGAACAGCGTGGGCTATAGATTTTTAGTAGTAAAATCTGGAGTACCTGACATGGTGGTCGGTACAATTTTGGAGTCCAGAGATGCTACATTCTTTGAGAGTGAATTTCCTTTCAAAAATACACCTAGCACATCTATTCATGAGTTTACATTACCCCATGAGCATTTCATTCCGATAACACAAAATGAGGAACCCCCTGTGCAAATTCCTGAGAAGGATAACAATCTAGTCACCCGTAAGGGTAAGAGACAGAGGACTGCAAAGTCTTTTGGAAATGACTTTATTGTATACCTCGTGGATGACACTCCCAGAACCATTGAAGAGGCACTTTCATCTCCCGATGCTGACCTTTGGAAGGAAGCAATAAAGAGTGAAATGGATTCAATCATGTCTAATGGTACTTGGGAGCTGGTCGAGCGTCCTTACGGGTGCAAACCCATAGGATGCAAATGGGTGTTCAAGAAAAAGCTTAGGCCTGATGGTACGATTGAGTGGTACAAGGCAAGGCTTGTGGTAAAGGGATATTCACAAAAGGAGGGTGAAGATTATTTCGACACCTACTCACCTGTTGCTCGTTTGACCACGATTCGAGTATTACTTTCCCTGGCAGCCTCACATGGTCTTCTCGTCCATCAGATGGACGTTAAGACAGCTTTCCTTTATGGAGAGTTAGACGAGGAGATCTATATGGATCAGCCTGATGGGTTTGTGATAGAAGGTCAAAAGAGCTTAGTGTGTAAATTGTTGAAATCCCTGTATGGCCTCAAACAAGCTCCTAGGCAATGGTACGAGAAGTTCGAAAGGACTCTGATATCGGCTGGCTTTGTTGTGAAGAAGCCGACAAATGTGTATATTATCGGTATGGTGGGGGTGAAGGAGTCATCCTGTGTCTATATGTCGATGACATACTGATCTTTGGGACCAATCTTAATGTGATTAAGGAGGTCAAGGACTTTCTGTCCAACAACTTTGAGATGAAGGATTTGGGAGTAGCAGATGTTATTCTTAACATCAAGCTACAAAGAGAAGGCAATGGTGGGATTACTCTCTTGCAATCTCACTACGTGGAGAAGATCTTGAGTCGCTTTGGGATAGCGATTGTCAATCTGCTCCCACGCCTTATGATCCTAGCGTGCTATTACGGAAGAACCAAAGAATAGCAAGGGATCAGTTGAGATATTCCCAAATCATTGGTTCGCTTATGTACCTTGCTAGTGCTACGAGGCCTGATATCTCATTTGCTGTGAGCAAGTTGAGCCGGTTTGTGTCGAAACCGGGAGATGATCACTGGCGAGCTCTTGAGAGAGTAATGCGCTATCTTAAAGGTACAATGAGCTATGGCATTCACTATTCTGGGTACTCTAAAGTACTTGAGGGATATTGTGATGCAAATTGGATATCTGATGTTGATGAGATGTACGCCACAAGTGGATATGTGTTTCTACTTGGAGGTGGCGCTGTTTCCTGGAAGTCTTGCAAGCAGACCATCTTAACGAGGTCAACTATGGAAGCAGAACTAACAGCATTGGATACAGCCGGCTTAGAGGCCGAGTGGCTTCGTGATTTCCTTATGGATTTACCGGTGGGTGACAAACCAATACCGTCTATCTCCATGAACTGTGACAATCAAACTGTGATAGTCAAAGTGAACAGTTCAAAGGATAACATGAAGGCCACAAGGCATGTGAAACGGCGAATAAAATCTGTCAGAAAACTGAGAAACTCCGGAGTTATTTCGTTGGACTATGTACATACATCCAAGAATCTGGCAGATCAATTTACCAAGGGACTATCACGTAATGTGATACATAGTGCATCGAGTGAGATGGGCTTGAGACCCACTTGATAAGCTGTCATAGTGGTAACCTGTTCTATGCGATCGGAGATCCCGTGAAGTAGAATGGTGCAACAAGCTAGTGACAACTTGAGAGAAAAGACCCTTGACTGGTCTATCTCAGATGTACTTCTTTCCTAGAAAACTGTATGGAAGGCTGGTTTATTAAACTTAATGTGTTCCGAGTGGCTTATGAGAAGCAAAGATATCGTCCTACAGGATATCTTTAAGGAATACACCTATATGAGTTCGACTGCTAGTCACAGTCTATGAGATGGTGGGGATCTCTAGATACTCATGAATGGGCCAGAAGTATGACTTATATGCTTCAAAACAGAGGGGATGCTTGTGGCAACCTAGTATCGGTAAAGGACTTAGGTGAAACCTCTTTCGCACAAAACTGACAATTCAAGGCTTAGTCCATTGCTCAGTTGTGAATAAGGCGTAACTTTTGTTCTAGATGGAAGTTCAACTTAACAGTCTCCATCGAAACAC
Organism: Eragrostis nindensis; assembly: GCA_012490785.1. Lineage (NCBI taxonomy): Eukaryota > Viridiplantae > Streptophyta > Magnoliopsida > Poales > Poaceae > Eragrostis > Eragrostis nindensis. The sequence goes on from JAAXCT010003250.1 coordinate 18,001, forward strand.
CGGTATATCAAACGAAAGGAAGATATTTTGTGTGCAGTCATTATGAGCTCTAGACTTGGTGGGGATTGTTGAGATTATGGGCTTTTAGCCCATAATAATAATCAATTAGTCTAGGCCCATAATTAGTGCATTAATGGTTTAGTCCCACATGGGATTCCTACCATAATTAGACTCGACTTATTAGATGGATTTCCGGTTGATCCCCTAGAGAAGTTGAGAGAGGCTAGTGGTGAACCACGCGCGCGCGCGCGCGCCGCCGCCGCCGCCGCCGCCGAGCCGAGCCGTGCCGTGGCGAGGCGTGGCTGGCTGGCTGGCTGGCTGGCGGGCGAGGCGTGGCGTGGCGTGGCGGGCGCGTCGTGTCGCGTCGCGTCCGTCCGTCCGTCTTGGACTTTTTTGGTATATTGGAACGGCGCGTTCAGATGCACCGGCGCCTTTACGTTCGAATGGGTCGCGCCCGTTCGTACGGTGTGAAGGCGTCGCGTCTGTTCGTACGGTGTGAATGCGTCGCACCTGTTCGTAGACGGGCGTCCTTTCGCGAAGGAGTCGCGTCTGTTCCGTTCGCAGGTGCAATTTTTTTTTTTAAATTTTGCAGGTAGCATGCAGGTGCAATTTGATCGAGGAGGCGGCGGCGAGGGGGCCTCCAGGCCGTGGATCTTGGAGGGAGGTCTGAGGTCGCGGCGGCGAGGGCGTCGAGGACGGCAAGGAGGCGGCGAGGTCGTCTAGGAGGCGGCGAGGAGGCCTCGAGGCCGCGGATCTTGGAGGGTGGAGGAGGCCTCCAGGACAGCGAGGAGGAGGCGACGAGTTCGTCGAGGGAGGGCGGTGGGATGTGAAGGAGGGGAGCGCGGAGGTGGCGGGCGGCAATATAGGGGCGGCGAAATCCAGCAGCCTGTCGGTGTGGTGATGACGCGCCGGGGATTAGGGTTTAAAAGGTGCGATGTCGGATGGTTTTATAGATTGTTTTCAGTGGCGGTTCAAATTGACGTCAACGATCCGCCGCTGCAAATAGAACACAATAGCGGCAGACGATGACATCATCCAAATCCGCCGCTAAAAATATTTTAGTTTATTTTAATTGTTTACAGATATTACAAAAGTGGAAATAATATCAGGTTTCAGGAAAAAGAGCACCGGAGTCGAGTTACCAAAAATCCAAAAAACAGAGGTTTCAGGAGTACTACGTACAGTTTTCAAAACTATGAAACCGGTTACATCCAAATTCCTCTTAGTCTACTAAAACCATGGTATTTTAGAAAATCGTAGTATTGTGTCAAACTTTAAACATACTTTGCAACAGGGCCTAAGTATCTTCCAAATCCATTTAACAATAGGCAATTATTCATCTATCTAATATTGGTGATTCTGAGACCCCCATATAGCCTGGGAAAATTTCTCAAGTAATTATTCAAGAAAGAAAAAAGGTGATCGGTCCCACTCGGAAGCGCATACTGGTCGACACGTATCGGCTAATCGGCACCACCAGTCCACCAGGACCACCACCGTCTTCCCTTCAATCGCTCACTTTCCAGTTTCCCCTCCCCGCATTTCCCCAAACCCTCGCCACCTCCGGTGAGCAGAGCGCACGCGGCAACCATGCTGCCGCCGCCGGATCCGCCGGAGCTTCCGGACGACGTCCTCGGCGACATCCTCCTCCGGCTCCCGCCCGACGACCCCGCTTTTGCTCCGCGTCTCTCTCGTCTGCAAGCGCTGGCGCCGCGTCCTCGCCGATCCGGCATTCCGCCGCGCCCGTATCGCGCTCCACCGGCGGCCCTCCTTCCTCGGTCTCCTCCATGTCGTGAGTAAGGACGTTCCATTCTGCTCCCGGTTCGTCCCCAACGACCCTGCCTCGCGCCACCCTGCCGCCCGCGACCTCCCCGGCTGGCTCGTGCTCGACTGCCGCCGCGGCCGCGCCCTCTTCGCCACCGCAGGACAGGTGCTGGGTACCATGGTAACCTTGACTTCATCATCTGGGATCCCTTGACCGGAGAGGAGCACCGCCTGCCCCGACTCTCGTCCTCGCCCACGCCCGAGGTTGGCACACTTGGCCTCTCTTGGAACGCGGCGGTGCTCTGCGCCGCAACTGCGGAGGGCTGCGACCACGGAAGCTGCCATAGGGGTCCTTTCGTTGTGGTGTTACTCAGTACTCCAAGTTCCTTCACGTTGTCTGCTCGCGTGTACTCGTCGGAGACAGGTAATTGGAGCGAACCGACATCAAGGGTATGTCATCCGGATATTTTTTTTGTCGGTTCAGAACCCAGCGCCACCCTTGTGGGAGATGCACTCTACTTCCGTAGCTGTAGCAATCGCGCCGTCAAATACCAGTTGGGCACGCAGCTTCTATCAGTGATCAACGAGCCTCCAGCTTCGGTGTTCCGAGGATTTTCTATTTACCCCATGACAATGGAGGACGGTGCAGGTTTGAGATTCACCGGTGTGGAGGAGGGACTAAAATCAAGCGCCTGCTTGTGCCTCTGCTCGATGGAGGAAGGTCAGGACGGAGTTGCTCAATGGGCTCGACTCAGAGCCATTAAGCTCGTGATGCTGCTCCCTGATGGTGCCCTCTCTCATAATCCTTATGCGTACGTGAGTTGCGGCGATCATACACCGATCACTGCAAAGGTTGTGGGTTTTCTTGATGGCACGGATGTCTGCTTCGTGGGCGTACGGATGAGGAATTTTGAGGACTCTAATGCCGTTTATGTGGTCGAACTCAATTCGGGGAGGGCCAGTAAAGTGTTATCTCATTGCACTTATGTATTTCCCTACACAGCCTTCTGCATTCCAGGTACGGATAGCTGTGTGCCTTCCTAAATTCATGTGCGCTGCTGTGTTAACTGTGCATCCCTCAGCAATTTATGATTTGTTAACGACTAGGCTGTAGCGGTGGAAGAATTAGTAATATGCCATCTAGCAACTACAATGATATTTGTTCCTAAGAAACAAAGGTTTCTTGATGGCATTGGGGGTGCTCTAGATCTAGGAATTTAAGTTGTAATTGTGCTATACATTTTTGTTAGCGGTAATTTATTAATCACACTATATGGTTTTTCATACTAGGGCAAAGTGATCATCACCTTGCTGATGCTTTTTTTTTTTTTTACATTTTACAGTAATTGAGGTGGATTCTACAAGAGACGGCCCTTCAAGTTTGGACAAACTCAAGATGTTGATGGAACGGCTCCTCAATCGTAGGATTTTCCGGTGAGATTATGCCTCCTTTTCTTGCACAACGTGTATTAGCTGTGTTGTAGCAGCTTCTCTGATCCTTTGTTTGTGATATGAGGACCTGCACAAGTATTAAAAATCAAGTTTCTGACACCGCATTTTAATTTGCAATTGCTTATTTGATACTTCACTGGATTGACGAAGTCTGAGAGGAACACTGCATTTGTTGTTTTCGATAGCATGATTTTAGCAATTTTATTCCTACCTAGGTTTGGTTAGGTTCAACCTATGAAGTGGCCAAACCTTAAATTTGGCACAGAGTTGGAACTTTGAGCTAATACAGTGTTGTACCCATGTAGAGTGTGTGCTTGTGACTCGTGAAACTATAATATGAGCACAATTTTGAAGGTTAGTGAATGGTGCCTTTTCAGATCATGCTGCGGGAAGATTCAGACGGTGGATCAGTAATCGCATTGACATGTTGAGAGTCATCTTGATCCTGAATTTCTGGAGCTGCTTTGTAGTGTTATCTGTCGCATAGTTAAGTGTGAATATAGTAACTTACCTTGGCACAACTTGGTTGCCCTTCGCCATGATCCTGTCTCAAAAACATTAATGGTTTAGTTTATGTTTTGTTCATGCTATCCTGAAGTCATGGTTGACATATGTACTAGAACCTATTATAAGTTACATATTGTATATGTTTCATCTTAGACTTGGACTTGATGTGGGAACTCTGCAGTATGAGTTTTTTATTCCCTGTAATAAGTCGGGATTTAGGCTGTTGCAGTCATATATGACCTGCCATTTGTTGGTTGTTGCCATAAGACCGACCTGTTGTTTGGTTCATTGTGAAGTCTTCTGAGTTGTGAACTTGTGATAGTTTTGTGAAATCCCGGTGCTCCTTTTCTTAACTTCTAGTGCAAGCATGGATGTAACATCTTACCAGAATACCAGATTCAGGGAATCGTGTCATCTGTATCCCTGCTAAATATCTTGTTTTGGGTTTGCCAGTTTTGACATTTCAATCTTTTTTTTTTGAAGCAAACTGGAGGGGCAAGCCCCTACAGCATTTTATTAAATAAAAGGTAAAACAGGTCCACAAAAAGGAAGTACAAGCCAAGATGGCCAACAAAAACTAAAAAATAAAGAAGCCAAAAACTAGCAAAAGAACAAAGAACTAATCCCATGATTGTATCCATATATTTAATGGTTCCTTGTGCACAGCCTTAGCTCGATGGACAACCATCTTAAGCTCCTTGAAAAAATTTCTGACACAATCATCCACTGTGGGATCAGTCTGGTGAAACAACCAATCATTCCTCAAAGTCCATATGATCCAACACATTAGGATGATGATATCCATATAAAATGGCACTGCTAATCTTCGTTTAAGCACTCTCACTACTGAGTTATACTGACCAAAACACTAACACACTCGGGAACAGAAACAAAAAAACACGACTCTGCTTTAACTTAATTCTGAGCACGGCCTATCTTTTTCACCTCCAGGCTCAACAGCTGTCTGCTCTCCATCATGGTTTCCTGTATCAGTGGCGCAACGAGAGAGCGATCCTGAATACCATCTTGCAGTTTCCTGGTTAAGTGCTTTGGGTACGTGAAACAAACACAACTGGTGCAAATAGAAAGCACAAATACTTTATAATTTATTGTATACTGTTTGCAAGCCATGTTGTACATATATGTCTCAAATGTTTTGGTTTGCCCTTTTCTGCATTTCAGTGTGCATAATCGGAGAAAACACCACACACTCGACACATATACATGTGCTAAATTAAAATTCTACACTAGCAACCAACTCAAGCCTCAATCTGGGTGAAAAGCTCTAAGCTGTCCAGGAAATACAGGGAATTAATCGTTTTAGATCTGTGTGCTTTGTTGCTAAAAAGGGCCATTCCATTGTATTCATCAGCTTAATTGTGTCGCTCATATTTATTCCTTGGCAAAAAAGGGATCTAGCTAGCTGCTCTTGTACACTTATATTACATATATGCGGCTTCATACATCTTAAACACACTATACTACTAAGCAAAGTAGTTCGCTGTACCATTTATAAATTTAATTACTTGAAACCTGCAAGCAGAAAAGGATTGTTAATGCACGTTGAAGGCAAAAGGTAAATTAGTTAGTAGCTCCATTTCTTATTGTGGGATCAATCCTTATTCACGTGAACTTGCAGCCTCCATAACCTGTCATGGGAAAGAAAAGAAAAGGAGCTGTCTCCAGGTCAGTCGACTGATTTTTGGTTCCCATCTCAGTCAAGTTTTTTTTGTCCGCAGGATTACTATCCAATGCTCCGCACAGTAGTATTCTTTTATCTTGACTAGCTAATCACGCCACCTAAGCCTTGTCAGAATGGATCTGACATCCAACGCTCTATATATGATAGTGGGCCTCTTTTAATCAGTCCCGTGCCGACGTAAAGCTTAATACATCCACAGTAAACCGGCTATTGGGCTGCTAATAATATCACTGTTATGTGCCCTTCAAAATGCAAAGATATCTGACAATGAGAAGAGGTAAAAATAGGCCAAAAGCCAAACTTAGAAGGAAGCATGAATGGAAACAAAGACCGGCGCAATCGGTGAACAAGGTACAAGGGAATGAAAATGTGAATGCACCCAATGACCCAAACAACACATAAATGGGTGTCTCAAAAATACACGAGGATAGAAACAAGAAACTAGTAGCATTGGCGAACCACTTGACAAGTTTTCTTTTGCGTAAATCAGAATTACTAAAGAAATTATAAAACAAAGATCAGGAGAACACATACCACTGACCACAGATGTCAGTATTAAAACACATATCACAACTTTCTTTGTTTTCAATTTCTAATGTATGAGTTAGTCATGGTCAAACTGGAACAAGAAATAAATTACACCATTATTACATAAAAATTACTACCCTTCCATCAGTATAAAATTTACGTCTCACCTGATTAGCTGACACAAGATCACAATCAAATATCAAGATAAATCCCAGAATGCCCAGAAGCCTCATTGTTGCAGCTCTCTTGTTTTCCACCGGAGACAAGACAACAAAAGCCCAGACAAGCCTGATAGCAAACAGCATCAAGGAAGCCCGACAACTCAAAAAATCCCAGGTGACCTGGTTAAACAGTCGAGGAGCCCAACCATACACGGTAGTGCATTAAAAAAGAAGAGAAAGACGCATTGCACGGGCAGAATCTTGGCCGTCTGCGGCATATCACGGGCCGTACGAATTCAACTGAGATAGAAACCGGAAATCAGTCGACTGAGAAGGAGCAAACCTCAAATCGATTGAACTCAAGAGGAACCCTAGCGGTAGAACAGAATGGAGAACATTTCAAAAAAAAAAGCAGAATGGAGAACATACCCGCCTCCGTAGTTCGTACTCCCAAGGAGCCCTACAACTCACCAGCAGCCTGTCCTTTTGGGCAGCCACCGTCCACCGACCTCGCCGGAGGCTGCCTCCCAATCTACCTGGAGATCGACGAGCAAAAGCAACGCACTAATCTAATCAGGTTCGCATGCGCATGAGGTTGCCCGATGCAGACCTCAACCTGCACACCAAGGGCCCATTAAAGTGGACCAAGTCAAGCGACAGACACAAAATCATCCTACCGTAGGATGACAATCAGACGGATTAGAAATTTGACTGAGAGAAAGACAATATTTCAGTCGACTGAGACCAAGCAAATGTCAAAGAAAAAAAGAAGTTCAACGAATTAGTACAAGTTATTCTGAAATAATATGATACGCTTACAGCTAGCAACCGGTTGAGAAATACAGTAGAAAATCTTACTTGGGTCAGCAGTAGTGACAACTCCAGTGTCGCCAAAATCGCAGTCGAATGCGTGCTGGCCTTTGGATTGGAAATACAGGTTCATGGCGTACGCAGCGTGGCCCTAAGCAGCATCAGCTCGTCCGCCGCCGGCTTCGGCACGCACCACTGCCGCTACTCCTGGCGGTGTGACCTTGGCGCTGACCGGCCGCTCAACCGTCTCCGGCGCGGCGAGGATGCCGGCGTCATGTCGCCGCGGAAGAGGCCGAAGTTCCTCTGTGACACGGGGCCGGGCTTGAACGCGACCTACAGCAGGCATAGCTCGTCGTCGACGTCTGCCAGGAGGGCTCTCTCCTTCTTCGGCTCCCGGCAATCCCTCGCGAGGTGTCCACGAACACCACAGTTGAAGCATCTCCCTCGGTTGCGGCGCTCCGAACGCCTGCTGCTCCCCGAGCACATGCTGCTGCTGCCGTCGTCGACGTCGTGATTGCCACAGCCGCCCTTGTCGCCGCTGCCACTGCGCCTCGCATCTCCGCCGCGCCTCGCCTCGCCGCCGCGCGTGCGCTCCTTGCCGCTGCGCCGGCGAGCCTCCCACTCCTTCTGAGTGAGGAGCAGACGCCCAGCACCCCCGTTCTCCTCATCGACGTCGCGAGACTCCTCCGCCAAGCGCAGCCGTCCGACGAGTTCATCAACGGTCATGGTGTTGAGGTCGAGGAACATCTCGATCGCCACCGCGACCTGCTTCATCTCCACGCGCAGGATCTTCTTCACCACGCGGCTGTCCTCCATCGCCTCGCCGAGGTCCCGCAGACTCTGGACGAGCCCGTCGATGCGGATCGCGAAGTCGTCGACGGACTCCCCGTCGTGGAACGCGACGTTCTCGAACTCCTTCAAGAGACGCTGCACGTTCGCCGACTTCACACGATTGTCGCCGACCCTCTTCGTCTTCACCGCGTCCCACGCCGCCTTCGCCGTCTTCTTCACGGCAAGGCTGGCCTTCATCTCCGACGGCACCGCGCTAAGGATCACGGCCAGTGCCATGCGATCCTCACGGTTGTCCACGGCGCCGGTCTCCACCGCATCCCACAGGCCAAGCGCCTGTAGACTCACCTTCATCACGAGACTCCACTCGTGATAGTTGCTCTTTGTCAGCAACGGCACCTCGACGACTTGCGGCGAGCCACCATCGCCGCTGGTGGCGGCCTTCTTGTCCGCGCTTGGCGGCGTCTTCTGAGAGCCCGGCATCCTCCCCGACTCTGATACCACGTGTTGGCGCAGCCCGGAATCGCACGACCCTCACAGCTCACTGGAACACACACACAAGAGCTTGAGTCACGAACGGCGGAGTACAGGGACTATTTATCAGCCCAGGGGCACACACCACACGGAGTCACGAACCCCCTGCCCGGCTTCCTCGCCATGATCCGCATGAATCGGTCCGCGACGCCGCGAGCACCACTCGGTCGTCCTGACGGCGTGGCCTCCTCCCGTCCGTATCGGCTCCACACTCCCAACCTCTCAACCGTCTACGACTCGATCTTACGCAGCTATCCTACGTGACCCTACTGGACTCCAAACACCACACGATCAACAACTCGATCGTGATCCTAACCTACTGCTACGGCAACGCGAACAGCACGTCCCGTGCACGACGCAACCCAGCAACACAATGCCGGCATACACAAACTCCTGAACGAACAGACTCGTCTCAGGTTTATTCCAACAATTCTCGTCGAAGAGGGAGAAGATGGAGAGCTCGAAGGTCCGGTTGGGCATGAGCGGGGTGCCCACGCCGGAGCCCCAGGTGCCGGATGGCGTTCTTGTTGTAGTCCCGGGCAAGGTCCGCGCCGACGCCGACCTCCCAGTCCTCGCCGGCTGACGGCCACCCGGTCTCGGCCACGACGATGTCCACGTCGCCGAAGCCCAGCCGCCGCATCGCCGAGTGCACGGCGTCCAGCTGCGCGTCCAGCATGTTGCCGTACAGCAGGCCGGAGCCGTCGTCCGTGACGGCGGCGGCGTTCACCGCCCGGAACAGCGCGAAGTCGAGCGTGTCCGTGTCGTCGTTGGTGGTGAGGGCGTAGAAGGGGTCCGCGTTCACCATGAAGGGCGCGGCCGTGGCGCGGAGGAACCTGAGCAGCGGCTTGACGACGGCCATGTCGTAGCCGTCGCGGAACCGGCCGGCCGACGGCGGCGAGGACGCCGCCAGGACCCCGAGCGAGTGCGCGGTGGAGACCTTGATCCCGCGCTGCTACTGCAGTTGCAGCGACGACAGAGCGGCGTGGAGGTTGCGCATGGCCGGGGCGAGGCTGAGGAGCAGCGTCCGGTTGGCCTCGGTGGTCACCTCGTTGCCGACGAGGATGCGCGAGATGTTGGTGGCGCGCGCGTGCGGCGCCACGTTCTCGCGCACCCACCGCCGCGCGAACGCCGGGCTCGGAGCCGCGGGACGTCGCCGTTGGGCACCGTCACGTCCACGGCGAGCCCGGTGTCCGCGAAGGCACGCAGCAGCGCCGGGTCCGCGTCCAAGAGCCTGACGCGGTCCACGATATCGTGTCCCGGGCCACCGGCGTCCGTGCCTGCGTGATGGACGCAAACAACGTCATGATGGTGAGCGCGTGCCATGAGGATTTTACCGGGCTCCTGAGCGAAAGAACGTAATACAACTTGCCTTTGATAGCAGAAACGAAGAGCAGCGCTGGGAGGAGGATCAACAAGACGGAGCCGAGCATCGTTGCTAAAGGTTCCTTGTTGCTGTTACTTGCGACCTGTTACAACAGTCACCAGTGTAGTGATGTTTCGAGATGCAGCTCGTAATTTATAAAGAACGGGAGTTGAGACTGCCAAGGCCTCTATATCAATCAGGTCGTAGGATCTTGCGTGATGCCGGAGCAACATTGCTATCCTTTTGCACTTCAGTTGAAACGGATGCTTTTGTTTGGCCTCGGGTTACAGGCTTGTGCTTTCTTATGTCCATGAACATGGATGAACATGGTTCTTTGCTTAACACTTTCAATTCTGGCTTGCGAGCTTTGTCCCTTTCTTCACTGGCACTTCTGGGACAAACTGGCTACTGAAATAAAACAATTGAGACAAGGTAGTTTCTTCTTAAAGGTACCTGTCTGCACGGTAAATGTAATCCCCAAACCACAAACATGTGGCTGGTACAGCCATCACAAGTTCAGGATTTCAGATGCATGGAGACCATAAACAGCGAGCAAGGTGTTGTGAAATGGTATTAGAATATCGAATAAATACATTCAGTTATAGTGGAACACGAGCATCTGTATGGTACAAAGGGATTTCCACATTCACGTTTCGAACAGCTCCTATGGGACGCTGGCATCCCACCACACCCTGGAATCACAAATAAATCTCCTGTATTCACACACAAGAGGGCATTCAGACCATGTGTTGGATGAAAGGGTTTTCGACTCAACACATCGTCAAATTCCCTTCACTTAAAGGATCTGCCACTCCTCTTCTCCAGTTTCCCCAGAGCCATCAAGGTTGTCGTCGTTCACCATGCTACCACCAGAACTACCCAACCCCTCATCCTGGCTATACATTTGTCTCAATGGTTGAATGGACTGCACAACAGTAAACAGTGGTGCTCCATTGGCCTTCTCTGCCAACTCAGAGGCCCGAGAACAGAAATCATCAAAGTCATCTACACAAAAGAAAAGATGTAAAGGGAACATCAAGATGTCGCTTAGCTTATACATACAATAACCAAACGAGCATATCAGACATAACGGTTCACCTTTGTCACGGCAGTAAAAACCAATGGCCAGGGATGGATCTATCTGGTCTAAAGCCATATCTCGAACAACACTGTGCAAGTGCAGATACATGGATAAGGGTTGCGTCATTTGGACATGCAAAGATGAAAACACAGTCCTTATAACAGTGCACGTACCTGCAGTGGTACGAGGAAGTGTCTGCCTCCAAGTTATCCGTGAAATGTTGACTGCCTGACATGTGGAGAGTGTACCAGGATTACTACCATTACTATAGCTAAAATAATATGATTCCTGATAAATGCATTGGCCTATTATCGATATGCTTGCTTTGAATAACCAAAAAAAAGGGTCATACTAAATAGGAAAATGAAATTCCTACAGTGTGCTGAAATCTCATGTCTTCACTAATGATTAATTAATTACGGCTGGACTTGCCTTGACCTGAACGTGTAGTGGTCAAGTTCAGGGACCCCAACTGATACAGATACAACCAATATGCATTTCACTTCAATAGATATCAAATGCTAGTGGATGATCAATGGCTTTACAGTGGACATGCCACTATTGTCTTTTAATAGGAGAATGGATTTCAGTAGAAACTTGAAAGGTACCCATTGTAATAGTGATAATAAGTAAAGATATTAATGGCATCTACATACAAGAAAGACCAAATATGTTCGCATCCGATATTTCTAATCGAGTATATTGCTCACTCACTGAAGCCCCAAAAGTAGATAGCTATTGCTGTTCTAGCACAAATATGTTCACATGCTAAACAAATATAAGTATATACAGCCTTACCATTTGGACCTCATGGGGATCTAGAAAGAGTGCCCTATCGTCCTGTATCCCAGCAAGGTAAGTCGATGTGCCAGGTTTCCCACCTAAAATGCCCAAGCTTTGAGGAAATGTAAATGTCTCCTTCAGTAATGGGATATACCTGATAGCAAGCCCAAGGCCAGGAAAAACTTAGAATAATATTAGATCACAGATAAAACAAAACATCAACTATTCATGTGCATCTCTATTCATCATCAAGTCTAATTAATGGGTGCAATGGATTCAAGATTCATCTGCCTTTTGGGGACAAAAGTCAGTCAAACTGCCCCCCAAGTTGGATTACGACTTCACATCTTCGTTGTGGTTAGAAAATAAGAGAAAGTGAAAAGACAGGAAAAAGTAACTTCAACATCTAAATTCAGACAGATAGCGTTGGAGATTGCTAACTTGCTGATTACCTCGGATTAATTTTGTCAAGGCCAAGAACCAAAGGAACTAACAAAAGAATAGGTGACCATGTTGATTGTCCTTTGTTGAAATCATGGCAAAGTTTAGCAGCAGCATCAATGCAAACAACAGGAGCTCCACCTCTTTCACCGTCTTCACCCGAAACCACATAAAGAGCCATAGGAAAATTTTCTTTCCCGTTTGCAACTTCAGCCTGCTCTCTATTTGTGCGGACAAGGGTCTGCCATGCCCGGCACATAGCGTATGGACCCACCCATGATCCAGCAGCCAGGCCGTAACTCTTCCCAGCTTGAAGTAAATTGTGAATAGAGAAAGCACAAGCTTCAGAATCACCGAATAGGTGCAAGACCCCTATATATTCTGGGTTGTATGGCTGCATATGAACATTTGGTCATTATAAGCAACCCTACATTAAGAATTAAAAGAGCTCCATCACCTACTATAACTGAACAGGGAATTCCTCATTGTTCTTCGTACTTTAAGAGATGGTAATATTCAAGTTATGTATCTCACCTTTTCTAAAGGTTTTCTCCAAGACCTTCCAAGATGGTGAAAAATGAGTGCCTGCAGAAATTTGTCCAAAGGTCAACGCTGTTACTCTGTTAAAAGTTACATCTGCAGCAGTCAATAAAGCCAGGTTGAAATAAAGAGATCACCTGAGCAACCAGCATTTGACTGCTTCTAACCATGCATCCCCAGTTTACATCACTAGTTAACTTGGAATCTGATATTGCATCAAAGCCTGAGGGGGGGGAAAAAACATGTCAAAATCTCGCCCCACATGTGTACATTGGTTAGTTTTAACCAGGCATAAAGTTCCACAGAACAGTAACCTTTTCGGTAAGTGATCCATATCCTGGAGGAGAAATCTTCTAAAAATGCAGAATGCCCGGTGTCGGAATCTGAGTCGCTGGACGGCTCCTCCTTGTAGCATTGGCCAAGGAACCACACATCACTGGAGGTCAGAACCTTGGTACACCCGAGGAGACGCCACATCGAGCCGCTGCACACGATTCTCCTCAGAATCCTTGACCAACCATAGGACCCAGAGGAGGACTTTGGCGACTTCGACCCGGACGTCTGCGATGAGTCCTGATGCCCCTCAAAGATGGTGAAAGGGGGCGTGAATACACCCGATAAGATCGACGTCTTGGACTGTTTGGAGCTGGTATCCTCCCTCTGCTCTGAGGTAGAAGAAGAGGCAACAGCAGCTATGGCGACTTCCCCCTCGCACGAAGAGTTGGATGGCGGAGCTTCACCTCTCTCAGGCAAGCTCGTCATCACCTAACGCCGCATGTGTGCCACAATATCCTATCAAAGGAACCAATCAGGTCTGAAAACTGTAGCTTTCAAACTGAATTTGGACAGCGGTGGTGTAAAAAACAGACAGGCATAGAGCGCAGCTTAACAGTAACACGCATCATGCCGAGAAGCTCAGATCATGGCACGCAAGCAAACAGGGTAGCATAATCCACACGTTACCAACATCATAGCGTACAATTGGGGCAATATACAGGTTACAAGCAAGGGCGGTGTCAGCGTCATGCTCGGCTAGACTAGCAGGTGCGACAAAATAGAAGAAATCCAAGTTCCGCAAGGACTCTACAGTTATACAGCAGGGAGTTGGGGCAGGGCAAGGTCAGCAATTCTAAGAGTATAGAGAGAGAGAGGAAGAGAGAAAGGGAGGACTAGATTACCTGCCGGTGATCCGGACAGCGAAGGGAGGAACCCTCCGTGGCTTACGGCGTAGGTCGCGCGCCAGAGGTGATGGATCGGCGGAGGAGGCGACGGAGGGGAAGAAGAGGCGAGGGGGAAGAAGAAGAGGAAGGGATGGAGACGTACGGGCGGATCGAGCCGGGCTCTCTCCTCGTCTCGGGCAGAAACGAAGAAGGGTTTGGTGGGCTTGGCGTATGGGCCCTAGCGTGGGCCCACGTGTCATGGGATGCAGAGGAAGCAGACCCATCCAAATCCAACAAAGAGTTGTTGTCTGGTGGTGCCGTGCGTTCGGCGTGGATGTCTCGCGCTTCTCATGCGTGGAATGCGATGCTCGAATTTGCAAAGGGGGACGTCACGTCAAAATGAGACGTGCCGATTGGTCTCTTGTCTGTTGAAACGTGGTACTACATTGTTTTATTGAATGGCGTTTCAGTGAAATATGCGATAATTTTTCAAATGGTTTTTTTGGTATATAATTCATGAACATGGAGGGGGCAGCAGTGATTGCACGACACTGCTTGGAATGGAGCCGTGCCTTCGACGCACAAGCAAAGAGAAACTCTTCGTGCGTGTCTTGTTCGTGCACCAACATTTTACGTTCTGAATTCTCTCTTGGGCCCTTTGCCGTGGACCTTAGCATCTGCCCATCTGATACGCTCCCACTCCCAGTGGTCCTCGGCCGCTTTAAGTGGTGAGTGAAGCCCAATTCGTGATTCACGCTCACGCTTGCCAACTGCGGTCATCAGACTGAAAGAGGTCCTGGCCTAGTGGTTAAGGCTTCCGAGTAACACCTCTCAGGTCTTGGGTTCGACTCCTGTGGGAGCGAATTTTCAAGGATTTAACGGCATTGTGCTTTCAGTGGTAGGCGACGCTCCCGTCGACAGCGAGGCGCCAGTGTGACTTCGTATCTCTAGCTTTGCCGGCTCAGTCTTCGAAGATGCTCATAGGTAGGGTTTGCGTACGTGTGTTCATAGGGGTGAGTGTGCGTGCGTTGTGAGTGTCTGAGTTGTACTGTGTAATCTCAAAAAAAAAAAAAAACTGCGGTCATCACAAGTCTTCATCGCCAGAATAATGAAAGAAGAAAAGGATAGTATGAACTCGTCTGAGAAAAATTCTAGTAGAAAAAAAGTAGGGATTATGATGCTAATCAAAGCTTGACTTATACCCGCGATCTAATGGAGCTTGCGTTAGTTGGAAACGTGTATATATATGCACTTGCACTGAACGACGATTAGATTAGGTGCATTGCAGCAGCGCATGTTCTCATGTGCCAGTCCAGCTAAACACGACTTATTAGACGAAGACGAAGCTGCTATTCATTTTCCACAGCATGTAGGAAGAGAAGGTCATTGTAGTGGTCAAGAAAACAACTAAGACAACGTGCAAGTGGCAACTAATCGGGCCCTTCCCTGTCAATAATGACCAGTTAAGTACGAGATGCAGACTGGCAACGAAAGCTGCCAACCTGGGGCCGGCCCCGGGCAACATGGGCACGAAAGACTTTCTTTATATACGCCTCACAATTTGCCAAGGGGAAAGGAAAGCAGCAGCGTCTCTCTGACTACCTCTGCAACCGCGAGAAGAAACAGACGACGATCAAGACAACATGGTGCACGGGAAGCTTGAGGTTCTTCTCATCTGCGCCAAGGGCCTCGAGGACACCGATTTCCTCAGTAATCACCTATTCTTTTCCTCTTCAGATCAAGGCTTTTATTTTTATTTTTCGATTCCTCTCTTACCTGATGCTATGCTTTCCAAGCCTCGCTCGGTTTTGCTAGATCCGTCAGCCGGGCAGTAGATATATACAATATCTTTGACCAAGAGTGCTCTACATATTTATTCTAAAAAAAGAGTGCTCTACATACATACAGCTGCCGCTTACAGTTACAGGCTGCCCCTTGAACTCTCCAGTTCCCTGATCGTTGAAATTCATTTTATCATTTTTCACCTACTGACTATCATGCTTGGATCATTGACCAATATCACATTGTGTTTCTGATGATAATGCAGTACAGTGCATATCCTCGATCCTCACTGTTATCCGACCAATCTTTTTGTTTTCTTTTTCATTTTAGAACATCAAACCGTATCTTTTAATTCCGTTCTGTACCATTGTCGAACAGATAACATGGATCCCTATGTGATCCTTACATGCCGCAGTCAAGACCAGAAAAGCAGTGTAGCCAAAGGTACTTGAACCATTACACGAATCTGGTCCATTCCATCATATATACTAGCATCACTTTGGTGTGCTGTGCCATCTGGAAGGAAGAAAGATCCCATCCTGATAGCCCAATCTTACTTTCGCTGATTTAGGAGCAGGAAGCGAGCCCGAGTGGAATGAGACCTTCGTTTTCACCGTCTCTGACGACACCCCGCAGCTTATCCTCAAGATCATGGATAGTGATGCCCTCACAGATGATGATTTTGTTTGTGAAGCGACGTAAGTATATCTGATAAATATGTTGGTCATCCATAAATATAGAACTCGCTGAATATTCAGTTGTTGATTTTGGTTGCTCTGAGCCTAACTATAGCTTTTCATCACCTGAATTCCTGAACTTTCAGCATACCACTGGAGCCTGTGCTTCAGGAAGGCAGCCTTCCTCCCACAGTTCACAGCGTCGTAAAGGATGAAAAGTACTGTGGAGAGATCAAGCTTGCACTCACCTTCACTCCAGCACAGGTAACCTCGCGTCCCTTGCAATATCCTAGCAGCAATATATACAACTGCAATGCTAATCTTCTCAGCATTCTTCACCAGGAAACTTGCCGTCACGACAACGAGGAGGGAACTTACGACAGCTGGAATGTTTGATCCGCCTGGAAATATTGCATCGACAACAGCATATTTCACTCGAAAACTAGTACTATGTTGTGTACAACCTATTTTGCATTGTAATGAACTGATTATTTACATATAACTCCAAGCCTCGAGATAACTGTTTGGTTTCTGCAACTCACCATCGCATCACCTCAAGCACTATCAGTTTATCATCATCCAGACATAAATATGATACTGAATGGATTTACGAGTCTAGGATTTTCATACATCAACAGAGTTACCATGTTTTACGGGTTCACTAATATGGGACTAAATTGTCACAAAACATCATTGAAAGAGATATGGGGGACAACAAAGGATCAAGCAAGCCATCCGCATAATCATGAAAAGGAAAATCATGTAACAAATAATAGATATCTAGTTTGTGAAAAGCAGGCCACGCAGATTCTAAGATTTCCTTGGCCTCCCCCGTGGTCTTGATGGCTTCTTAGCGTCTGTGTTCTTCATTGCATTGTTCTCTCTTTTCTCAGTTTTAGGCTTCTTTCCTCGAGGTTGATCAAAGCCAGTAGAGGTGCCACGTTTTTTACCTGCAACATGAGAGTATATAAATACAAACTAGTTATTTCTATTACTAAATCAGAGTACAAATCATGAAATTAAACCGAGTACAAAACTTTTATATGGCTGAGAACCTACTTTTCTTTTTTTTTGCTGAAAAATGGCAGGGAAGTTCCAACAGTTGTAAATCCAACGTGCAATGTCTTATAATGCCATATTTTTCATGTCACACAATTTGATTAATATGTTCTCAAAAAATGATTAATATATAATGCCATATTGTTGGTTAAATTTACAACAAAAAAGAATAAGAGAGAGTATGTGACTCAGATAAAAATGTATAAAAAGGAATAATTTTGTTAACAACATGTATAGTTGAATCACCTCCCTTTGTCTCAGATCCTAACAAGGAAACACATCCATTGATTCTCTCCAAGAGACCACAACACAGCCAGAGCTGACATTTGTGGATCCATACTTGTGTGTGGTGGCCATCGGCTCGGCATGGAGCTTACAGTTTTTCGTTTTCAGATATTGCTATCACAAATGGTTTTCCCTGTGCAGTTCATGTGAATTGCTGATACCATGGATTATCTTTGCACGACGGTTGGGTAACTATCTGGGACAAACCTTTGGAGCCATCTGCCATGGCTATGTCAAACATTTTAGGGAAATAACAATATTGCTAATATTTTTAGCTTGTATATACTACAGAAAGATGGATATGTTTGTGGTGTTCGGAGGTTCTACGCCATATTCCCATGTAGATTATTTTTTTTGTGTGTGTACAGTGTGGTTGAATATGACATGGATTTCTTCATTTGAACACAAACATTTATATGTGACAAAAAGTTAACCTGTGTTTTTATAACAAATAACCCATCGTTGGTGTATATTTGTTAT
This sequence comes from Eragrostis nindensis, assembly GCA_012490785.1. Classification (NCBI taxonomy): domain Eukaryota; kingdom Viridiplantae; phylum Streptophyta; class Magnoliopsida; order Poales; family Poaceae; genus Eragrostis; species Eragrostis nindensis. Next base: position 35,899 of record JAAXCT010003250.1, read on the forward strand.
CTAAGCACAAGTCCACCGTATCGGCACATCAGCAACTCATAAAAATGACAAGAATCATTGTTGGTCACTAGCAAATGAGGAAAATACTGAAGATAAAGCAGTTTAGTGAGACAGATGACGTGTCTTAGGAGTAGCACTAGAACAACTAGGTTGTTTGGTGGCATTTCTAGAACAGGCAAGTACCTAAAATTCTTTTTTTTATAGAACAGTGTCATTTGAAGTAAAAACAATGGAGTTTTCACTTCCAATTGCCAATATGCTTTACCAATTTAGTGATATCCACTTTCACTTTGTACATCAAGACCTTGTCATGGTAGGTTCAAAGTATTGACAGGGGGCTCGTGTCATCAAGCGGTAGCAGAAAAGCCACGCATCTTCGGCTCCAAGTCAAGTTAGATTTTAGTTTTCTTTTAGAGTTGTAATTTCTATATATAAGCTATAGACTCAATGTCTCAAGGGTGTGCTATATAATGCCACGGAAACCCATCAAGGAAAGTAAGAGAAGTATTTGCCTAACTTCAGTATGTCGTGCCTTGTTTCTCGGCGATGTTACGATGGCGCCAAGACCCAAGCGTGCGGTTTGGCAGCCTCGCCCTCGTTCTCATGTCTTCCACCTGTATAACCTTCGATCGCGTATTCGAGATTGGCCATCCACGGCCAAGAGCTGTGACAATTTGTTACTCACCGATCCAATGGGCGAAACTAAGTCTCTGATCGATGCATTGAGCGAGCAGCCCACCAAGCTCGCAGCGACGATTATGGATATCAGTGGGGGTTGAAGCTTCAATCCACCCAGCTCAACGCTCTTCCGTCCATCAAAGTCAATGTCAATGATGTGAAGAAGAAGTTGGCAATGCATAATCTTGTTATTGCACATATGGAGAAAGCCAGTAGTTCCAAGTTGCAAGTAGATGATGGCAAGCCGCAAGCCTAACGACATTGATGGCAAGATTCCTACACAGAAAAAATTAGTCCTCTTCCAAGCCGAATGAGGACGATGATAGCGAGTTAGAAGATTCATCATCCTCCAGCCGAAAGAACCACCGAAGAAGCTAGGAAAGGCGGCGGCGCTGCGGCGATGGCGACAGTGATGATGAATGATCTCATGATCATGGCCGTGGTGGGCGTGGTGTCCGTGAGGATAGAGGCGACAGGCATGCACATCCCTCTCCACGACAGCTACATCATAATCGGTTTCCAATGTATGATGGCACGATGGATCCTTTGTCATGGCCCGATAAGCGTCTACAGTTTTCAGGGACAGGAAATTCCCGAGGAAGACAAGGGTTTCATACGCCACACTTCATATCGAAGGAGCAGCCGATTTGTGGTACTACCGTCTTGAACGTGACATTGGCGAGCCAACCTGTCAAGAATTGTGTCTCATGTCAACCGACGCTTTGATCCTCCGCTGCGATAAGACTCTTTGCGCGAGTTAGCAAAGTTAAGCCAAGCCAACTCGGTTGTTGATTATCAAGAGCAGTTCTTGATGTTATTATGCCCATTGTGACTCCAATGATTGACGGCCACGCGATGAGCCTAGGCGTCAATAACCGACAATATGCATCAATATGTTTTCTCTGAGGAACGCTATGGTTGGTATGAGGTGGAGCTAAATGCTAGAATTTAAAAGGATGAGAGTTTTTTCACATACAGGCGAGAGAATCAACAATGATTCAAATTTATTACTCGTGATAACATCCTATCTCTTCAAGATCGTAGTTCCAACTTGGGAGTTGAGTAACCCTGCACGAGATGTAACAGGTCATGTGATCCTCCACCAAATTAAATTGTTGGGGGTTTGGATGCATTGCAGAAATGTCATTGTTTTTCTTCTTCTAAACAGTGTTCCACCAAATGGTTGTGACCATCGTGTTGGCACCTGGCGTGGAGTCATGGGTGCTTTCCGGTGCGGAGCCCAAACTGGGGAAAGGCACAAGTTTGAATTCAAAAGCATAACCACATGACATGTCTCTTCAAGGGGAATTCACATGGTACATCGATGCAAGAGGAACGACATAGACCGCTAAAACAGACATTACAATGGCAAATGTTGTCATTATGGTACATATAATTACATCATATAAAGAGAGAGGCAGGGGTAGCATTTGCAAGGCTTCATAACATAATCTTCGAGTATTAGATCAGCACTTTGTAACACGCCGACGACAAATGCATGAGCCAATAGTGTCATGCTTACCAAACAGGAGTGTTGGCATGGCCTTCTGTCGATAGAAGGGACTGAGTTGTCCCTTGGATGATTCAGAGAGGAGCGTAGAGTCATTGGCCGCGGCTCAGAGGTGATCTTGTGAATGCACTTTGAGACGAGCGATTTACCTGGGTTGAGGCCTTCCTTGGAAGGGACAATATACCTACCTTGTACTTTGTGCTATATTGGATGGTTTGAGGAAGTACAAGGTTTTGTTTTTTTAGAGAGCTACTCTCTTGGGATTTCTCCATGTGTTCTCTGAATGCTCAACCTTCTCTCCCACCTACCTTCTTCTATACTCTAAGGCTTCATAGAAGCTTCCCCCTTATGTGCAAGAGCGATAAAGGAAGCAGGGGAGTGATTAGGTGTCCTCAAGTATTGATGCCAAAGCCCATCTTCAAGTCACTGAGCATCATGAGCTTCCAACCCCAGCCCGTGTATCCAAAAGTTGTCCACTATTGTCCTTGAGCTAGCATGAGCATATCCTACTAGCTTAGTGGTCCAGGGTCAATGTTACAACAGGTTGATATAAGCATGCGATTAGACTGAGGCCCGAGAATGCCTTTGCTTCATGCATGGACTTGTGACATGAAGCAAAGCCTTCGCATGCTAATCCAAACAAACAATGATGAGAGGGATAGGGATTCAAGCCACGATCCCCCTCATCATCGATAGAGGGGAATCCATCATGATTAATTTTGGTATTATGGCATCTAGCATTTAATACCTTGTCTCGGGGAGTTCACCAGGTGAGTATGCTCGACACGAAGGAGGAAATCCCGGCTGCTAGGCGTACTGCGGTAGGCCCGGGCACCCCTCGAGCCATCAACGCTTGGACGGGTACTTGAGGGTTGCCAGCCCACATTAGTGTTCCTAGAACTCGTTGATCAACCACGTAGCAGTCTTGTGCGTGGAAGGCGCAGCGGGATTTGCTAGCCCTATCCTTTCTCCTCTTGTCAGTTTAACGTACTTGGCATCATATCTCACGTGTCCGCATCAGTGATAAAGGGTACCCTGGCCTAGCCTTGTAAATATCAAATGTGCACAATGCACAATTTACATAAAGAACTAACAAATTCCAGCCAAAATCAATTGTCTGTGTCCTACTAGACGTTTTCCACTATTGCAGTAATGGTGGATCATTAAATAAAATGGTGAAAGGATGTTAGCAAAGCACAGTGTGGCAATAGGGCCTATAACGAGCTTAGCAAAGATGCAATCCTGGTCACTGCCACCATACCATGCCCTATGTTTGGTGCTTGTCTTCGCGTCCCCGTGTCATCATGTGTTTGATTACAATGGGAACAAAATGCAATGTGTAATGAGACTAGTGTTGGTTTCTACACCTCAAAGGCCTTTTTCTTACTTCTCGAGTGGGCTTATTTGTTATTGAGTTGTAAATTAGGTGGGTTGGTATGTATATTCGGTTCCTTGTGAAATTATCTGAGCAAGGGGGACTAAAACCAGAGCAAAATAGGGTCTCCACTAGGCTCAGCCCCTACCTATCCATACCTTTCAACTTATGCTGAGGCGACCAAAATGCTATGAGGCTCAACCATAATATGGAGATATACAAAGCCTTT
>JAAXCT010003251.1:0-39630 GCA_012490785.1 Eragrostis nindensis
CCCGCAATCAGCAGCAACATTTTCTCAGATGAAGGCGACCTCATCTGCTGCTCTTGGGTGATAAATAATTGAAGATTATTTATAGTTTTTGATAGATGAGGGTGAAATTTGAAGATCAAACCAAAGTTAGGGCATTATTTGTAGTTTTTCCAAATAACATAGTGTTCTCATCAAACGATGCTCAATTTATGGTCTTGCTCCCCTGATTTGTTCCACTCTTTGATGTACAGCTGTGATGGCAACCCCTGGTAGCAGCACTCAGCAAGCTTCTGCGTCTCCCGGAGGCCAGCGTCGCCGCCTGGAGACCGCCGACTGCGACGTTGGCACGGAGGAGGATCACATCAGCCGCCTCCCCGAGGATTTGCTCCTCGCCCGTCTCGGCTGCGCCCGCAAGGCTGCGCGCACAAGTGTCCTGGCTCGACGGTGGCGCGGCCTCTGGACGTGCCTTCCCGAGCTGACGTTCAAGAACACCAGCCTCCCCTTCCACGCGCTGGAAGGCTTGCTCGCTCAGGTCACCTGTCCCGCACTGAACCTTCTGCACATTGAGACAGACCACTGGCACCTGTCATATGTACTGCCCGTGCACGTCTCCTCGCTTCTCCGTGCTGCCGTCCCACTGGCGCCCAAGAACCTCACTTTCAAACTGTGGGGTTACGCTGATGGAGACAGAGAGGCCATCGAGCTGCCCTGCTTTGACCGGACCACCTCCCTAAGGCTTGAATTGCCATTCATCAACCTGGCGCCACCACCAGGCGGTGCCGAGTTCAGTGCTCTCGAGAGACTTGTACTCTACTCATGCAATATCGAACCCGGCTCTTTGCTACACATGTGCCCGGCCCTTCGCTCTCTCCATTTTGAGGCCTGTCAGGATTTCAGTGTGGTAACTATTCACTCGACGTCGCTCGAGGAGCTTGTTATTTACAGTCACCATGATGAAGGTGCTGACGAAATTGAGTACATTGACATCGTGACCCCGCTGCTTAAGAAGGTAGAATTTAGTGTCGCGTGGGGAGAAGATTTCAGCATGTCATTCTCAGCGCCACTAGTTAAGGATTTCAAAGTGGACTGCATATTTCAGCATGGAAATGTCGGGCTTGAATACATGCGCCTCAGCCGTCTGAAGTACCTCCTGAGGCATGGTGTTCACAAACTACATTTGGATATATGCTGTTGGGTGTGTCACTCTGCCAGTTTTTCTGTCTTCTCTGTCTAAATTTGTTGCATAAACTGATGTGCTGTCAGCATTCTTTTACATGAGATGGAAGTTGCCTTCTCATTTTGATGAAAACTCATATATGCAGGATAGTTTGCCATATATTTCGTATAATTTGTTGGACCTAGACCGGAGCTTTGAGGAAGAGATCACACGACTTCCATTCTCTCAGTTTTCAATTTTGGTGCTGGAGCTCAAAACAGAGGAGCATGCTTTTGGACCATTGGTATTGCATTTGCTTCAAATTCGACCAGTACGGATGCTGCAGATATATCTAAATCGTGAAGGCGAGGTAACTATTGTCATAGTTTTAAAAAACATTTGGGAAATTTCTTCGTATTTATTTAACATTGGACACAGTATCAAACACCATAATCATACTCTATTATGATTCTCTATCAGGTGGCGTGCCCTCTAGACTGTCCTTGCGACCAGCATACCAACTGGAGAAATGAAAATATCTCTTTGACAAAGCTTAAGGTGGTGACAATTTATGGCTTGAAAGGAGAAGACGATGAAGCTGATTTTTTGCAAGTTCTATTCAGATGTGCAACTGTCCTCAAGCGTATGACAGTGGAAGTGTCTCCCAGAGGATACAACAAAATATGCGACATTTGTGAGCAATATCCACAGGTGAAATGTGTTGTTTCAGTGGTGCCCTAGACATAGTGAGGTGGCTTATCCTGGTTTTGTGTTCATAAAAAATTCACTGTCGCTTCTTAAAAATATTTTGGTTTGGCTCACATAATGGGTCCTACCGTACCTGCGTATTCAGGCATGTTCTGTTTCCTAATTATATACCATCTAATGAACATCAAATCTGCTTGCATGTTCGCCAAATTACTGTGGATTATATCATTCATTCTTCTTCTTGCCACAATGCTGCTATGAGCTTTCCCCTCTTATATGGAAATACCTCTGTCTTTCTTGAGCTTGGTGTTCTTTTTCATACGGGAATCCACTAGGCATGCAACAAAGTATATTTTTGCAAATACAACTACTTGGATGCAGATGAATTTGAGCCTGCACTCCAAAATTAATGTCTTGATTTGCTTGGTTGAGACATGGAAGGATGCTCCCACACGCAAATTCAGAAGAACTAGACAAGGTCTATGCTTGTAATTATGGTGCCCAGTTGCCCACTGCGAGGAATCTCTAATGCATGCCTGGTTGCTCGCATGCACATTATGCTAGTAACGAAGTTGAAAAGTTACGAGCATGAAACTGTCCATGAGCCATACCTTGAGGCGCTAGCGTTGTCAGAGTCGAGGCATGCTAATATGCAGCAATGGGACTCGCAACAGTTTCCAGTGACATGAATTGAAAACTTCCACAACGCCCACACCTTGTGATTCGTGCGTGTTTGCAACATGATTGATCCAGAAAATTGGCTACAAAAGACGTGTGACCACTGACCACTGTCCTCCGCCCTGAGAGGCAAACGCGGCCTCGGCCTATTTCACATCCGTGTCGAGTTCTTGCAGCTACGTACCAAACAATGTCGTTTGCTGCAGCCACGAGTTTAACGGAGAGGTCACTGACCATACATAGTAGCTGCTTCTACAACAAGTGAACTGAATAAGCGCAGTGGATTGCTTTACTAGATGACGGAATCAGAATGTTGGTGGGCGAGCGGCGGGCAATGATATCAGGGAGAAGAGGGTCTTTTATAAGACAGGTTTCGTCAAGGATTCACAACTAAGAAGAAGCTCGGGAGGGATCACGACTTGCGAGAGATACGCATGGGCGGACAGTGTTGTCTAGAATTTGTCTAGAATTTGGACAGTGTTGGACCGTTGTGTATTCTTGCTGAAGGTACCGTTTCCTTTTTTTCCTTTCCATACAGATTAGTGAGAAAAGACAAAATTACAAAATGTATTCTGCGTTAATTAACTCTGTTTTTCTCTTCATACAAACTAGTGGTGATCAGGTGACAGCTATCTATTAACTTATACTCTGTTTTTCTTAGTGCCTGACATGGAAGATGAATGCCGTGTCTTCTTCTGTACCTCTACGGGACAATACAACTGTCTGCTATACATTTCTTTCCCGAAACGAACTTCTGCACATCCTGCAGTAACTTGCGGGTATCATCTAGTTATATTAGAAGGAAGACAATAATAGGTGCTAAAGTCTCCATAATACAAAAAATGAGCAGAATTAAGACATGTCAGAATAAAAGACGAAAATTAGCAATTTTATTTATCAGAGGAGCTGAAATATTTTTAGTATCTAATATATACAACCAAACTTTATTTATTTATTAATTAATACAATGAACGAGTTTTGCCACATCAGTACATAATAAACACGGCAAGACTGAAACTGACAATGCAAGCAAATGTTTCAATCATCAAGCGCACACACTATTACATATTTACATGTAGAAGGTGCTTACCGCTGGCTAGATAGCGAGTACTCTTCATTCAAAGCCTTATTGTTTGGTATGTGGAGCTCGTTTGATCTTTTTATGAAGGTTTTCATCCTCACCAAGGAGCTTGTCAACAACGTTGAATTTACCTATAATGCTGATTTCTAGATCATCAGAATATTGAGGAATATCCAAATCTACAAGCCTGGGAAGTGCTGATTCATATATTTCAAGCTTCCTCAATTCTAGCAAGTTAATTGTCAACCTCTTCAAGCTATGGAATCCACTAGCAGAGAAGACAAGAGTTTCATCTTTGTATGCTCCGAGATCCAAAGTGAGACCAGCAAGGAAAGGAAGCTCAGCTAACTTATTGATGAAATCTTGTGGAACCTTTGTTTTCTCTGGTGACAGAAGTGGTAGATTAGGCAGGCATGATTTGATGGCCTCTGGTTCAGATGGATGTCAAGCATCCCATCCAATTCCAAAATCTCAAGGCGTCGAAGTGAGCAGCTAGTGAAAACACATGAGGGAATACCATCACCATGTATGGTTAGTGTGACAAGGTGTCTGAGTTTTCTTAGAGCAGTAGCTAGAGCCTTCACATGACCTTCCGAGAGCTCCCAAAGGAACAAAGAACGAAGCTTGACCAGTTTCGTAAGTGTATTACTATCCCATCCATAATTATCTGGCTTTTAAGTATCAAGAGTTTGTAGGTACTTCAAGTCACCAACATGTGTCAGGCAAGATGAGACTTTTCAGTATCACAAGAGTTTGTAGGTTCTTCATGCCTAAACATCTTCCAAAATGACTCAGGTAGCTTCTCATCTGCGGTATCTCGATTCCAACCGATGGCGATATTTCTATCAAAGAACAGGATGTTACAGCGAGGTACTGCAGGGTCACTACATCACCAATTTCGTTCGGTAGCTTATCACCAACTTCAAGGCCTTGCAGGTTAATGACGCGAAGGAACTTTGATCCTTGCAGAAGTTGCCGTATGTAATATTTGAAGTCCTCCTCCCTGCGATTGGTTCCATGTTGTGTGCATTGTAGGCAGGTTGAATTAGATTGTTGCATCTCACATTCCACTTCATCGGTGCTTTCATCTTCCCTGCTTCTCTCTTTTTTTCCCCCTCAAAATTAGACAAGATGGACCGAAATTTTGGCATGTCCAAGTTTTGAACTCAGATAGATCTAAATCTCCCGAAATCTAAAATCCAACACTTATCCTGCCCAACTCCTTGAATGGGCTCGGCCCACCACAACACCAAAGCTGTGTGAGCCCAAAAAATGCCCTAGACCGCACGCTCGTTGCCTCGGCAATTCGCCTCGCCCAAATCTAGCCCCATCCCTGTCCCTAGCGGAGCCCCGCGAGGGTGACGGACACAGCGGCACGACGCAGGCCATGTCGATGGCGCTCTGCCGCCGCGCGAGATTGATGTGGGAACGCGACGAGGGCACGCACATGGTGGCGGCGTGGCGGCGCGGCAACGGACATGGGAGCGACTGAGGGGTGTGGTGTGTGATATATGGAATCGAACGAGAGAGTGACAACAAGGAAATTCGTCGAGAGCGCGACGCCTTAGACCTTGGATCCACCGGTGGAGGAGCTGGGGGCGATCGGGTCGGGGCCTCGCGGAGCTCAATCACAAAAGGGAAATTGCCAGACCTACATGATTGTCTAGTTGTCTGCGTAGGATGACAGAGATTAAAATGCCTTTATTAAGATAAACAAAGAATTTAGATCCTTTAGCTGAATTCAAATTAACTTGAGGTGAAATCAACACGAACTCACATGACAGAGGGCTGAAATTTCTGACTAATCAATCAATGTGACATACTGATATGGGAGGTTATTATTTGCAACCAATTTCGGAATTGGACAGATCTTGGTCGTCTATTACTGATCCAAGGGGCGGCGTCAGCTCTCCCACTGCAGCACAACATATCCATCAGGCATCAATACGCTTCATTTTGCCTCCTCGCAAAAAAGAAAAGGGAATAAAAATCACAAACGGGAACCCTGCTCCGCCGCCGCCGATGCTCGCCGCCGCGCGATCCCGCGCCCTGGGCCGCTGGGGCGTGCCGCCGCCTCCGCCGCACACTCTAACGCGCCTCCTCACCTCCTCCACCGGCGCCTCACCCGCCCCCCAGCAGGCGGCGGCGCTGCTGGAGCTCCCTGAGGTGGAGAAGGTGCTGCACGATGTCCGGGCAGACGACGTGCGCGTGTTCCCCGTCGGCGAGGGAGGGCTGCACGGAGGCTCGTGCGCCGACTACATGGTGGTCGCCACCGGCCGCTCCGACTGGCACGTCCGCAACATCGCTCAGGCGCTCTTTTACAAGGCATGTCCCCCCTTGAATCACCCCTCCTCGATCTCTCCCCTCGAAAGGCAAACATAGTTTTTCCTTTTTTCCGTCTGGGACAGCAACGTGACTCACAGTAATTTTTTGTGCATCGAATTGTAAGATTTGCGACTTGATTTTGGATTAACCCTGTCTGCCACGAGTTTATCATTCCTTGTATCAGAACTCAGAAGGAAATTATTGGATCGAGACGGGTATGCGTTGCCTTCACCGGTGAATTACACGTATTTCTCGTTAGAAATCTGGAGTCATTTCCAGAAATCACAAGACAATAGAGTCGTACCCTCCTTTACTTGTGAATCTCTTGTTTGTTGGTCTGCCTGCTGGAGATAATTCAGATGCTATATGATGATTTTTTTTTAATTTTTTTACTGTGATGACTTTAGAACTATACCATTCTCTAATGCACCAATAATTTGCCAGCGTGTTAATGTGGTTATTTGTATTGGTCATATGTGTTGGAGGTGTAAATGAACGTTTTCATTTTCAAGTTATAACCAAGGAAAGTAGCATCCTGATATTGCTCTGCTTGGCGGTTATGTGCCTCGCATATGATCCATGGCAGCGCAAGCCCAAGAATGCTTCAATCCCCTGTTTAGCATGGTACTCGGAATCTCCCATCATGTCTTTGTTGTTTGTATAATCAATCTGAGCCTCATGTTGACTCAGTATATAGAGAGTGAGATAGGTGAAGTTAACAAAGATCATTGTAATGTTTGTTGCAACATTTTTTTAATACGCGTTTGACTGAAGCCATTAGCAAACAAGACAGGTAGTCAGATTCAGATGTAAAATGTGTGAAGTGCTTTTGGATGATAGAAGAAACAACAATAGACCTATTTGGAGTAGAATAAAACAATTAATGTAAAAACATCATTCTCCGTTGCTTCCTCTCAGTGGGAAGCCACAAACTTTTCCTGGTAATGTCTTTGAATAGTGAGAGTGTTTCCTCATATTGACATGTGCTGTACAGAGTGTTTTTTAAGGACCCTGCAAGTGGCTATGCAGTACATTGTAAAATTTCATTGGTCATGCCCCTGGTTTTTGTGGCATGTCCTAGGCGCTCTGAGGGTTGGGGGTGGTTCTCCATGGGAAGCCACAAAAACCTGGTGATGTCCTTGGAGGTATTTATGTTGTGTTGACCTGTTCCTTTCTGCTTACAGATAAAGCAGAAACAGAAGGGATCCAAAAGAATATTGATGCCGAGTGTACAAGGACAACAAGCTGGAAAGTGGGTAGTCATTGATTCAGGTAACATCAACAACTTGAAGTCATCCTTTCCCCTCTGCGAATTTCAAACTGTGGAAATGTTATATACTTTAAATTGCATTCAAGGGACTAAAACTAGTTTATTAGTATTCACATCTCTTTGATGATTTGAAACAAGTCCCCTCCCAAAAAAATATATTTTATCTCACTGCGATAACTGCATATCTTACTATATCCTACAATTGAAAACCAGAGAACAAACCAAGGGATTAGTTGGAGTAATGTTTCAGATGCGCTCCATGATAAACTTTGTTGCTCATAATAGGCATCGCAGTTGTGCTCAATGATGAGTACCATCTCTGAATCTTAAAATTTCTTTCGTATTTATTTACAAAAGTAAACTGAATTTGAATTTCACAGGCAAGATTTGAGTTTGAAGTTCAACTTTATGCTCATTTACAAAATCATGTCTTGTCTTGATTAAGGACTGAATACAGAACATGCAATGGTCTTTTTCTTACAATCTCTTCCCCTTTTTCGGACCTTTATATGCTGATGATTAAAATGTTAATAGAGTGGAATAAGTTTCGAGGGATATAACTATATTTTTAGTGAAGTCAACTGTAGCATTTTTAGTGCAAGTCAACTTTAACGTTGTACTAAAGATACAAAATTCCAGGTATGACCTGACCATTGATTTTAAATATTATTTTTGTTCTTATTGCCATAGTTTCTTTTTGGTTCTTGTGGTTTTCATTTTTAGTGTAGCCCAACCTGCTTGGGACTAAGAGGCTTTGTTTTGGTTGATAATTCGTATTGCCATATTTTGGGTGCTTATACTAGACTGGATAACACAACAATAAAATAAATGACTGCTATTAATTTTCAAAATTCAATTCCAGATGTAAAAGCCAAACACAATATGTAAACATGGTGTATCTTGCATTCCAATGTTATGCTTTTTTGTCTTGTACTTGATACTTTCAGTTCCACACTGTCCAAAGTTTGTTCTGAATGATTGATCTATGATGGAATTTGCTCTCTAACTGTAGACATTTTCTCTCTGTTATGTCAGGAAGCATTATCATCCATGCACTTGAAGAAAGAGCAAGGGAATATTATAATTTAGAAAGTATCTGGTCGAAAGAGGTTTCTCCTAACACTACTGTTCAGGTCAGCGAACAAAAAACTGTCTGTATGAACATTTCATTGGGATATATCACGCTGGGCTGGGCAATAATGTGTCCACTGTTAAATCTCATGGGTGATTTTGAACCTTTATTGGTCTAGACTTTTAGTTCTCTTGACATTAATGCTTATTTAGCTGACGTGAGGAGTTTTTCTAAAAAGGCCATCGTTCAACGTACATAGGGCCTATGAGTTCTATGTAAAATAATACTTGGTTTTTGTTTGTTTTTATCAAACTTTCTCCCATTATGGGAATTCAGAATGTCAAAAATAAATTTGCATACAGATATACCGGGATTGAGTACACAATTTGATGCAATCCTGTACAAAGATATCCAATTATCTTCATTTTATGTACCGAGATCTGAGCAGATGTGATTGGGTTAATTTAATGCATTAACTAATTTGTCTTTATCAATATAACTATCATATACATCACAGATCTGTTGCTTGTCTGAGTATTGTTGCACTTTTCAGATGCATTAGGATCTAGTTTTGGTCATATCATGTTAAATCCGATTCACCTTTTGGGTACTCATTGAGTCATAATGTACACAACACTGCAGGAGTTGGAGACATCTCTGGTGAAGACGCGCCGCAGGAACCATTCACAGAAACCCATGAAGAGCATCTGAATTCGTTGGTCAGAGAAAGCCATGATCTGCGATGTCGAATGTTTTTCTCTCTTCCTTTTGTAACATATTTACTTGCCAAAATTTCCTAATAGTTGTGTAATGAACTAGTTCATCTTAACACAAGATTCTACCTAGAATATGTATTCAGAATCCATTAATGATCTTAGCGCATCTTGTCACATAAGCCGACAGCTTGAAAACACTAACGCAGGAAGAGCTTTTACAACTACTCTAACCACATAATCTCCATCCTGGAATCCCATGCAACTTTGCTCGACCAGTAGTTATATGAGAAAAATAGTTGTCTCCTTATCATACCAATTCCAAAATCTGCACAAGATAGCTGTATTTGCAACTATGCGGCAACCAAAATTAGAGCTTAAATCGAGCAATTCTGAACCCATCTTGCTCAAGCTTTGGTTCTTTGGCAGGCATTTCTAACAATGAAGCGTCAAGTTGGCTAAAAAAAAAACCTTAAAAAAATACACTTAAAAAATGACACAAAAAAATCTTACAAAAATATGAATATATAGTTCATATGATCATCTACTATCATGCAAATTTTAAAGTGCAACTTGCAACAAAAATAGAATATCAACTCGCTGCAAAAAAAATAAAATATCAACTTGAATATTTGCAGGTTATAACTATTCATTTTAGACCCTGAATCCGCTACTGTTTAAACATTGATTTCTCTTTTTTGTTGCAACTTAGTCCCACCGGTTTTAAATTGTTGACGTTTGACTATTTTAGTTTCGTTTGACTGTTCGTCTTATTCAAAATATTAGCTTAAATATGCAAAATTATAAGTTATATTTCAATTTCCTTTAGTGATAAAACTAATCATAACAAAATCTATGATAATTTTTTAAATATTTTGAATAAGTCAAATGGTCAAACGTAACTCAAAAATAGTCATACGTCAACAATTTAAAACCGAAGAGAGTACACAAGAACTTAATGCATCTGAAATGTTGCATTATAAGGCCAGTCTCAGTGGAGGCTTTCATCTCACACTTTCCAAATATGCCACATCAGCTTTGTAATCTTATTTTGTGAAATGAAACTACATCTCTCAATGCATACTTTCATTTCACGGTTTACTAGGATAGCAAAAACATTAAAAAGCTGCATAGGATTGAATCAAATGGTGGAGAATGAAAGAAAATATGCTCAATGCACTTTAATTTCACTTTCATTGCCTAGGAAAAGGTGCCTGGAATCTTTCATTTGGATGAAAGGCAAATATTCTCTCTTCTTAAAACTCTTGTCATGTCATCTTTTTATCTGATGTGGCAGCTTAATAAATGCTAATGAAATGCCCATTAAGGGCAGGTACAATGCTACACGTAGGCAGTCTCGTAGCCCGTCTCATGCATTACTATATAGAATTTTTGATGACATGGAAGAGAGAGAGGGAGGTGAGAGAACGAAGCGGTTGTTTCGCGAGGCAACCACCTCATGCGCTAAAATTTAGGAGTATGAGACGGCTTTCACACCATTGTAGGAGTTGTAGTTGCCATGCAACTCATAAATATTCCTTTTTTCATCCCAAATAAAGGAAGTATAGTACTTCTTTGAGACATCTAAAACAACTATCCATTGTATATGTGGTCTCATAAATCGTTTTTCCTTGGCCGAGGAGAGCCTTCTTCCATTGGGAGTAGGGACTGCTAGGGTTAGGGTTCCAAGCTGGGGCCAACCGCCGCCGACGCCAATGCGGGCTCCCGGCAGTAGGTGCGGCGCCAAGCCGGGGCGCGAGTGGACCCGGAAGCCGCAGGTCGGCGACCTTGTTCTCGCCAAGGTCAAGGGATACCCACCCTGGCCAGCCAAGGTACCTCCCCTCCCTCTGCGATTCCCATTGCTATCTTAGGTTCCCTCTCCTTTCTATCCAGCTCCTCTTCGCAGGTCACCAAGCCCGAGGACTGGGGCCAGACGCCTACTCCGGGCAGGTTCTTCGTCTCCTTCTACGGCACCAAAGAGATGTGAGTCACCTCCCGTTCTTTCTTGCCTCCATTTCTTCATCCACATAACCTACTACCAAACAAACACTGCTAGACCAACCTTACATGTATCATGTATTACTTTTCCCGCTTCTTCATGTTGTGCACGTTGTAAGCCTTCCTGCGTTCGGCAATTCATGCGGCAAATCACCGTCATCATGCACTTCCGCAATAGTGTTGTTTAGTTCACATGCCATAGCCCCTCCGCCCACTTGAGATTTATGGCTGCGATTAATTTAGCACTTGCAAAATTTAAGTCCCGGACTTTGTGGAGCAGAGCCACGTACCATGTTGGCAGTATGTATGTTGCGGTTCGGGAAAGACTTTTACGCGTGTGCTAATTAAAGAACAAATGTAAATAAGGAGAAATGGTGTCTGTGGTTCTGAGTACCGACGAACCTAGAGCTTTGATTTTAGTACTTCAATTTCTGATTTTGGTATTAATTTGCATCTCGGAGTTCTCAAGTTTCAGTTCTACCTAGCCCATTCCCACTAGATGTAAGGTTTCTTGTTGCAGTGCAAGGTCAGTCCAGGGGACATAACTTTATTTTATTAGGTTATTAGGAGTTGGAAGGGGAGCCTTGGCGCAGCAGTAAAGCTGTTGCCTTGTGACCATGAGGACACGGGACAGAGTCCTGGAAATAGCCTCTTGCAGAAATGCAGGGAAAGGCTGCGTACAATGGACCCAAAGTGGTTGGACCTTTCCCCAGACCCTGCGCAAGCGGGAGCTACGTGCACCAGGCTGCTCCCCTAGGTTATTAGGAGTTGAAACGATGCTTTTAGATTCAAACTAGTTCCCTAATATCCTCACTATGTCTTTTAACTTTTGGTTACTCGGTCCATGTTAAAATACTCTGGACAACTCCTAAGGCCTTCATTATTTTATTTGTAGTAATAAGAACGGTTTTGACTCCTTCGTAGATATACCATATTGGAGCTTGCCCAGATTTTCTATGCCTTGCCATTCTTTTAAATAGTTTTCAGACGGTAATTTGTAGAGACTACTCCTGATAATGTTGATATCTTTGAATGATTGATTCAGTGGGTTGCTTTGACTGATAAATTATCTCAACATAAGGGCATTTTCACTCTATTGATGTTATATCCTTTCATCATTTCATATATATTTTGGGTGCTAGATTGTTGCATCTCCTATCTCACATACCTGCATTTTCTTTGCTGTGATCTTGCAGTGCTTTTGTAACTCTGGCAGATCTTCAGGAATTTACTGAAAAGGCAAAGAATAAGCTGTTAGATCGAGCTCCGAGTATCAAATTACCAACAAAGTATGCCCCATCGTTCCATAAGGCCGTGGAGCAGATCTGCAAGGCCTATGGTGAGCTGCCAAAATCATCGGAAAGTGCAAGCGGCGCTTTGCCTGATCTGAGTGGAAAGCCATCAGAACACCTTGTGAAGTTGCCTGATGATAGTGAGAATTTAGGACCGGGACAAATGGAAGTTGATAATCCTATCAACAAGTGGACCAGGAGACCACAGCTCGGCGACCTCGTCCTCGCCAAGGTCAAGGGCTACCCACCCTGGCCAGCCAAGGTACCTCCCCTCCCTCTGTGATTCCCATTGCTATCTATCTAGGTTCCCTCTCCTTCCTATCCAGCTCCTCTCCGCAGGTCACCAAGCCCGAGGACTGGGGCCAAACGCCTACTCCGGGTAGGTTCTTCGTCTGCTTCTATGGCATCAAAGAGATGTGAGTTACCTCCCGTTCTTTCTTGCCTCCAGTCCTTCATCCACATAACCTACTACCAAACAAACAAATGCTAGACCAACCTTACATGTGTCATGTATTACTTTTCCCGCTTCTTCATGTTGTGCATGTTGTAAGCCTTCCTGCATTCGGGGATTGTTGTCGGCTATGGATGCTGATTGTAACGCCTATAATCATGCGACAAGTCACTGTCATCATGCACTTCCAAGTAGTGTCATTTGGTTCACATGCCATAGCCCCTCCTCCCAGTAGTGGTTTATGGCTGCAATTGATTGTGTACTTGCGAAATTTAAAGTCCCAGACTTTGCTGAGCTGAGCTGCATAGCTTGTTGGCAGTACATATGTTGTGTTTCACGAAAGATGGCTTTTACACGTGCGCTAAATAAAGAACGAATGTAAATTAGGAGAAATGGTGTATGTGGTTCTGAGTACCGACGATCACAGAGCTTTGATTTTAGTAATTCAATTTCTGATTTTAGTATTAATTTGCATCTCATAGTTCTCAAGTTTCATTTCTATGTAGTCATCCCATGTTTAGTTAACCATGCTAGTTCTGCTGCAGAGGGGATTGATTTCTTTCTTAATGTCTGTACAGAAACAACCCATTCCCACTAGATGTAAGGTTTCTTGTTGCAGTGCAAGGTCAGTCTAGTGGGCATAATTTTATTTTATTAGGTTATTAGGAGTTGAGACGATGCTTTTAAATTGAAACTAGTTCCCTTAATACCCTCACTATGTCTCTGTAAGTTTTGGGTATTCGGTCCATGTTAAAATACTCTGGACGATACCTAAGGCCTTCATTTTTATTAGCAATAATAAGAATGGTTTTGACTCCTTTGTAGATATGCCCTGTTGGAGCTTGCCCAGATTTTCTATGCCTTGTCATTGTTTTAAATGGTTTTGAGACAAATATTTGTAGAGACCATTTGATAATGTTGATATCTTCGAATGATTGACTCAGTTTTTGCTTTGACTGATAAAATTATCTCAACATAAGGGCATCTCTCTATTGCTGTTATATCCTTTCATAATTTCGTATATATTTGGTGCTAGATTGTTGCTTCTCCTATCTCACATACCTGCATTTTCTTTGCTGTGATCCTGCAGTGCTTTTGTAGCTCTGGCAGATCTTCAGGAATTTACTGAAAAGGTAAAGAATAAGCTGTTAGATCAAGCTCTGAGTATCAAAGTACCAACAAAGTATGCCCCATTGTTCAATAAGGCTGTGGAGCAGATCTGCAAGGCCTATGGTGAGCTGCCAAAAGCATCGGAAAATGCAAGCAACGCTTTGCCTGATCTAAGTGGAAAGCTGTCAGAACATGTTGTGAAGTCGCCTGACGATAGTGGGACTCTAAGAATGGGACAAATGGAAGTTGATAATCCTATCAACAAGTCGACCAGGGGCCCACATCTCGGCGACCTCGTCCTCGCCAAGGTCAAGGGCTACCCACCCTGGCCTGCCAAGGTACCTCCCCTCCCTCTGCGATTCCCATTGCTATCTATCTAGGTTCCCTCTCCTTCCTATCCAGCTCCTCTCTGCAGGTCACCAAGCCCGAGGGTTTGGGCCATACGCCAACTCCGGGTAGGTTCTTTGTCTCCTTCTACGGCACCAAAGCGACGTGAGTCACCTCCCGTTCTTTCCTGCCTCCATTCCTTCATCCATATAACCTACTACCAAACAAACACTGCTAGCCCAACCTGACATGTATCCTGTATTACTTTTCCCTCTTCTTGTTTTGCACGTCGGAAACCTTCCTGCATTCGTGAACTGTTGTCGTCTATGGATGCTGATTGTAACGCCTATAGGCATGCGACAAATTACCATCATCATGCACTTTCGCAATGGTGTTGTTTAGTTCAGATGCCATAGCCTCTTCTCCCACTAGAGGTTTATGTCTGCAATTAATTGCGTACTTGCCAAATTTAAAGTCCCGTACTTTGTGGTGCTGAGTCGCATAGCGTGTTGGTAGTACCTACGGTTCCTTTGTTTTCCCCCCTCTCTTTTTGGGGAAAGTTACACGTGCGCTAATTGAAGAACGAATTTAAATCTAGAGAAATGATGTCTGTGGTTCTGAGTACTAACAAACCCAGAGCTCTGGTTTTAGTGATTCAATTTCAGATTTTGGGACATCACGTAGCTCTCAAGTTTCAGTTCTACCTAGCCAATCCCATGTTTAGTTAAACCCGGCTAGTTCTGCTCCGGTGGGGGTTGATGTCTTTCTGTCTGTCTGTATAGAAGCAACACATTCCCACTAGATGTATTGTTTCTTGTTGCTGTGCAAGGTCAGTCCAGGGGGCATAGTTTTCTTTTATTTGGTTATTAAGAGTTGAAATGATGCTTTTAAACAAAAACTGCTTCCCTGAATATCCTCACTATGTCTATTTGAGCTTTGGTTACTCAGCTCATGTTACAATACTCTGGACAACTCCTAAGGTCTTGATTCCTTATTTGTGATTTTGACTCCTTTGTAGATATACCCTGTTGGAGCTTGCCCAGATTTTCTATGCCTTGCCCAGATTTTCTATTCCTTATTTGTGATTTTAAATGGTTGTTAGACGATAGTTGTAGACCTTTTGATAGTGTTGATATCTTGGTATGATTGATGCTTCTCGTGTCTCACATACCTGCATTTTCTTTGCTGTGATCCTGCAGTGGTTTTGTAACTCTGGCAGATCTTCAGGAATTTACTGAAAAGGCAAAGAATGAGCTGTTAGGAAACAAAGCACAAAAAAGGCATGCCTCATCGTTCAATGAGGCTGTGGAGCAGATCTGCAAGGCCTATGATGAGCTGCAAAGTCAACGGAAATTGCAAGCGGGGCTTTGCCTGATCTGATGGATAGTTAGACTCTAGGACTGGGCAAATGGACTGACGATACTGAGGGGGTGTTCGTTTCCACCCCTCAGTCACATCAAAGAGAATCTTATTATTTATATATACTAAACAAAGTCAAATTATAAAACTAATTTCAGAACCCCTCCTCTAATTCGCGAGACGAATCTAACGAGGGTAGTTAAGTGACGATTAGAAAACAGTTACTGTAGCATCACTGTAGCAAAAAAATAGATTAATTAGGCTCATTAGATTCGTCTCGAAAAGAGTACCTATATGTGAAAAAGGTTTTGTCATTAAACTAATCAAATTTTTTTAAATGTGAAGATTCTTTTTGATGTGACGGGTCTAAATTTAGAGGAGAGGAAACAAACAGGCCTGAGACTCTAGGACTGAGGCAACTGGACCAGGGAGCCGCAGCTCGGCGACCTCGTAATCAAACTCGGTAAGGGTATTGTCCATAATCATCCTCACAACAACCGTACGTTCCGTAGATCCAATCAAGTCTTGCAGCAATTGACGAAATAAGTTGATCTAACACGGGGTACCTAAATTGGGGATTATATATACGCATTATGCGAGCAGGTTGTTTGGGATTCATGTGGTCCGCCCTCTAATGCATTTTAGTTATTATAGTGACACCACTAACATGTATCGCACTTTCTACGTCTAAGCATAAGAAACGTGTTCGTATATGGACTACATGTCAGTGCCCATCTTGCCACAAGAACTTTGAAGGGAATGACGGTCCTTGATTTGCTATGGGAATATTGTGGCACTGTGGCAAGATGGAAACGGAACAGAGTGATCTGAATTCGGCCAGAAAACGAAAAGAACAATGAAAGGTCAAGGGTAAACTGGTGGGGTGTTTCGGGGTAGTGCGGCGGCGACTTTCTAAGTAAATCGAATGAGAGAAGGATTTTGGGACAAGAAAAGTGTAACCGCTAAAACCAAATGCAAATTGGCAACTGAATTGATCGTGCGCCCCAGCCTGGTCCGATCCTATCCCAACGCCTGATCCATGAGCCACAGCTCTTTCAGTCAGAACGTTTCTGCAAATTGGCAACTTGATCATGGGCAAGGGAGCCTCTCCCAACATACCTAAAATTCCACTTGCCAATGCACGAGACATTCAAAGTGGCAGAATGATCTTTCATTATGAAAGAGAGGAGACATTCAATGCACGAGACACACAGTGGGGATACTGCTAATAATTAAATTATGAAAGAAAGGAGTGTACAGGGAACGAAATGATGCATGTACACTGAACCCCGACTCAAACAAAAAGGAGGTGGCAGCTCGAGGAAATTTGCAGGGCGATGCCGAAGGAAAACAAGCGCTTTCTCACTCACTGGGGCCATCCTATATATTTGGTGGAACATCTAGAAAGAATGCGACCGAAGACTTTTTCAAGGAAAGGAGCAGAAATGGGAGCCGGTGGCTTTCGAAGCAAAGGAGGAAATAGACCAGTACAGTATGGCCAGAAAAACACCACTACTAGCCGGAGATGATCAGGAGCAGGAAAGCAATGTAGATGTTGCAGCGGTTTTGAATAGAACTACATAGTCTTGGAGTAGCACAATGTAGCGTGTTTGGCCTGTCAAACACCTTGTTTATTCTTTTCTCTATCCTGCTTAGTTTGAACTGCATAAGGGCAGCATAAGAGCATCTCCAGCTGTTCCCCTAAAACTCATGCATCAAATCCTCTTTTAGGGGATGCATCAAATCCATTTTCAGGATTTGATGCATGGCTGCTCCAGCAGTTCACCCTACCCTGCCATGTCACCGCCCCTTCCTTCTCCTTCCCCTCTCTCCTTGGGTCATTTTATCGAACACTCTCGACGCACAGGCCCTGCTGCCAGCCAGCCCGCCACCGCGTGCCCTCCATGCCACGCGCCGTCCGCGCCATGCGTCACGCACTGCGAACTGCCGCCATGGGACAAGTCGCGCCCGTGCCGCGCCATGGGGACAAGTCGCGCACGTGCCGCCATGGGGGCTGCCAGCGCGCAAAGGCGAGTGCTCTCGCTGGGCTGACGGGCGTGGCCTTCAATTGGAGGTCCACTCGCTGGAGCGGAGCGGATTCCATGTGGCTGCCGGCTTCGGGGCCTTGATTTGGGTGCCATCGACCCCAATTTGGGTAAAGGGCGGGCGGCAGGCGGCACCGCTACCGTCCTCATACGCGACGGCGAACATGCCATGGCCGGGCCACCGCCATCGGGCGCGCGGCCGCGTCGGCGCGGCAGGGCGTGGGCTGCGTCGGCTCGCTGGGGGGGTGTCGAGTGAGCGGGCGTGGTCACTGCGGCGGGCCGTCGTGCTCACGGACGTCGAAGCAGAGGGCGCTGTGCACCTGGGCGTCGAAGCAGAGGACGGCGTGCGGCGGCGGGGCGTCGTGCGTGCGCAGGCCCGATTCGGCGTGGCGAGGTCGAATCCGTCGAGGCACGGGCGTCGGGCCGGCAGGGCGTCGTGCACGAGGCCGCCGAGGTCCGATAGGGCGGCAGCACCGCGGGGAGGCCAACGGCGACGCCGATGGAGGGAGGAGGCTGCGCGTGGGGCTCGATTCGGCTCACGGAGGCGGGGGCGACACCGCTGCGGCCATCTCCACTGCGGGAACGCCGATTCCGACGTGCGGCTATGGCGGGACGACGGCACGGCGGCGGCGCGAGCGCGAGAGGAGAGCAGGAGGCGGGAGAGACGCGCGGGAAGGAGACGCCCCCTGGAAACCGTTTCGCGTCTGTGGTAGTTAGAGTAGGGGAGAGGAGAGCGATCCCATCTGTTCAGGGGGTGGGAGGGAGGATATGATGCATGGAGTAAAAGAAGGGATGAGATAGGGGAACTGCTGGAGCATGTTTTTTGCTTTCTCATGCATCAAATGGTAGTTTTATTAGTAAAAGGGAGTGTTTAGGGGAACTGCTGAAGATGCTCTAAGTTGCCGGCCACTTGGACCTTATGTTTTAAGATTAAGTCCAACTTTAGTCCCTCATCTTTTTCCCCGGCTCAATTTCGGTCCCTCATCTCCTCTATTGGTTATATTTAGTCCCTCGTCTCCTAAAACCATACACATAAAGTCCCTGATGGTTTTCTAAGGTGGTTTTGCACACATAGCACAATGTAGATAAGGCTATGTCATATCAGCCGTGTTATATCTTAGTCAGCGTGCCACTTATGCAAAACCACCTTAGAAACCCACTAAGAGACTTCATGTGCATGGTTTCAATGACTAAATATAACCAGTAGAAGAGATGTGGGACTGAAATTGAACCGGAAGAAAAGATGAGGAACTAAAGTTGGACTTAATCTTTTTTAATTTTATTTTGTACTCTGTTTTTGCTCTCCATTTAACGAAATGGCAGAACACCTGCCGCATTATACTCATCATTGGCCTTGACTGATTGCATTGCAAAATAGCCCCTTCCTTTTCCCACTGATCATTCTGATTTCCCACACCAACAAAAAGGGCGCACATTTCTTGATATGGAAAACGGAAATTCACTATGATCACCAAACTGTTTTGGTTAGCAGCCATCTGGACTGTATTTCTCCTCTTCTCCTTGCTACTTCCTGAACCTGCACCATCAGGACGATGCAGAATTGCCATTTTTTTTATCCAAAAAAGGATAGAAATTGGCATTCATAGAAACAAAAAGTTCACAAGACATTTATCAGGTCCACCTTCAGTTATTTGTTTTAATTGAACTACAAATCAATTGATTTCATCGATTTATTTGGTCCATGTCTACTCGATTGACCAAGCTGCATGGAAGCACAACAAGAGTCCAACGCATGGCGATGCAACTTGGCACCATGCTTCCAAAGTAGAGGTTGATGGGCTAACAGCCAGAACGGCAACCACATAAGACTAAGTGGGTTTGTATGGTGTCCTCCTTGTCAAAGCCGAATTGACCATGGAGAATGCTGCTCCAACTACAAATCAAAGACAGTGGAGAATGCTGCTCCAGCTATATAACCGGAAGAAGATGGAGCTGCCTTGTGCTAAAACAAACCTCCCGAGCAGCCAAGCACCACTGACAGCAATGCTGCTACTCCACGAGTTCTTCTTGCTCACCTTCTTCTTCCTTGAATACTCTGCAAGTTCTGTGGCACCAGCTTCAGTGTCCACTCTTGGAACCTCTACAAGCAACACCACTGACCACCTTGCCCTCATGTCATTCAAGTCACACATAAGGAGTGACCCATCGCACGCATTGGCGTCGTGGGGTAACCAGTCCATGCCGATGTGTCAGTGGCGCGGCGTGGCTTGCGGATTGAGTGGCAGCCGCCGTGGCCGTGTGGTGGCGCTGGACCTCGACGAGCTCAATCTTCTTGGCACCATCAACCCTGCCTTGGGAAACCTCACGTACTTGAGGCGAATCTACCTTCCATTGAATCGCTTCCATGGCATCCTGCCACGAGAGCTTGGTAATCTCCCTGACCTCGAGACTCTGCAACTTAACTTCAACTCCATCGAAGGTCAGATTCCACCGTCACTCTCCAACTGCAGCCAACTTGTCAACATCTCTCTCTATAGTAACAAGTTGCAGGGTGTCATACCAAGCGAGTTCAGCTCACTGCACAATCTCGAGCTACTTAATCTTGGCCAAAACAGGCTTACAGGAAGAATCCCTTCCAGCATTGGAGGCCTTTTGAATCTGAAAACTCTCATCCTACAATTGAACAACATGACAGGAGAGGTGCCAACAGAGATAGGCAGCCTTGTCAATCTCATCACACTAGGTCTAGGTTCCAATCAGTTCTCAGGAACAGTCCCCAGTTCACTTGGAAACCTCTCAGCATTGACCTTTCTTAGTATTGCCACTAATAACCTTGAAGGAAGCATACCACCACTACAAGGCTATTATCTATTGAGCATCTTATACTAGCACAAAACAATCTTGAAGGAACCATCCCTTCATGGTTAGGAAACCTCACTTCACTGCAGGTACTAGATTTGCAGTATAAT
This sequence comes from Eragrostis nindensis, assembly GCA_012490785.1. Taxonomy (NCBI): domain Eukaryota; kingdom Viridiplantae; phylum Streptophyta; class Magnoliopsida; order Poales; family Poaceae; genus Eragrostis; species Eragrostis nindensis. The sequence continues at coordinate 20,495 of JAAXCT010003251.1, forward strand.
GGTCTAGTGGGTCAAATCCCGGAATCATTGGGAAACCTAGAGCTGCTTACAGTGCTTTCTCTATCTGAGAACAAGCTTTCAGGGTCCATGCCCCACGCACTTGGAAACCTCCGTGCACTCACCGGACTTTATCTCATAAATAATGAAATAGAAGGCTCTTTACCGTCTTCGATATTTAACCTCTCTTCTCTTGCAGTTCTAAACATACAACAAAACAACTTGACAGGGGTTTTTCCCTATGATACGGGCAGCAAGCTTTCAAAACTAACAGAGTTTCTTGTATCAGATAATCAGTTTCATGGTGTGCTCCCATCATCCCTGTGCAATGCATCCATGCTTCAAATGGTTCAAACAGTAACAAACTTCCTATCCGGAACCATTCCCCAATGCTTGGGAGCTCACCAGAAGGACATGTCTGTTGTGATGCTTTTAGGAAATCAGTTCGAAGCAAGAAATGACGCTGACTGGGGCTTCCTGACTAGCCTAACTAATTCTAGCAATATGAAGGTGCTGGATGTCGGTGTCAACAAACTCCAAGGGGTGCTGCCAAATTCAATTGGTAATCTCTCAACACGATTGGAGTATCTGGTAATAGCAGATAACAATATAACCGGAACAATAACAGATGGAATAGGGAACCTAATCAACTTGAATTACCTTGACATGGGTGATAATCTCCTCACAGGAGCTATTCCATCATCTCTTGGAAAACTCGAGAAGTTAGATCGTTTATCTTTATTAAATAATGCTTTGTCAGGACCCATCCAGTATCTCTTGGCAATCTTACAAAACTTACTAGGCTTAGCCTCGCTAATAACATGATTAGTGGAGCTATACCTTCTAGCCTCAGCAATTGTCCTTTCGATGCGGCGTTGGATCTTTCTTACAACAATCTTTCTGGTCCTATACCTAAAGAACTATTTTTCATATCAACATTATCGGGTATAATGTCTCTTTCACACAATTCCTTATCTGGGACTCTGCCAGCAGAAGTGGGAAATCTAAAAAAATTAGGTCAGCTTGATTTATCCAACAATAGGATTTCTGGTGAGATTCCGACCACCATCGGTGAGTGTCAAAGCTTGGAATATCTCAACACATCTGTAAACCAACTTCAAGGGACAATTCCACTGTCACTAGGAGATCTAAGAGGCCTCTTGGTGCTTGACGTTTCCCACAATAATTTATCTGGACCAATTCCTGCAATCCTTGGCAGGCTGCCAGGACTTTCTTCATTGAACCTTTCGTTCAACAAATTGCAAGGTGGAGTACCAACAGAAGGGGTATTTCTTAACACAACTGCAATCATGGTCACTGGAAATAATGGCTTGTGTGGTGGTATCCCTCAACTAAAATTGCCAACCTGTTCTAGCCAAAGCTCCAAGAAGCCATCAAGGAAACTCGCCATAATAGTTGCCATATGCAGCACATTTCTTTTTGTCACATTAGTACTTGCACTGTCAGTGTTCTATCACAAGAACCAAAAAACAAAAGCAAAGCTACAAAGTTCAGTCCTTACCGAGCAACATATGAGGGTTTCTTACGCTGAATTAGCCAATGCGACAAATGGTTTTGCTTCCGAGAATCTCATCGGAGCAGGGAGCTTTGGAGCAGTCTACAAAGGTGAATTGAGAGTAAATGGGCAGAATGTAATTGTTGCTGTTAAGGTTATAAACCTCACACAACGTGGTGCTTCTCAAAGTTTTATTGCAGAATGTGAGACTTTAAGATGTGCTCGACATCGAAACCTTGTGAAGATACTGACGGTCTGCTCAAGTATCAATTTTCAGGGCCTAGACTTCAAGGCCCTTGTATATGAGTTTCTACCAAATGAAAATTTAGATCAATGGCTACACCAAAATATGATGGAAGATGGTGAACAAAAGGCACTAGATCTGACTACAAGGCTATGCATTGCAATTGACGTGGCATCCTCACTTGATTATCTTCACCAACATAAGCCAGTGGCAATTATTCACTGTGATCTTAAGCCAAGCAATGTTCTCCTGGACAGTGACATGGTCGCGCATGTTGGTGATTTTGGGCTTGCGAGGTTTTTGCATCAAGATCTGGAGAAATCAAGTGGATGGGCATCAATGAGAGGTTCAATTGGTTATGCAGCTCCAGGTGTGGTTCCATTTACATATGTATACAGTTCAATGAGACTTGTTTTTTAAAAAAAATGCAAAAAGACTGGAATCTGCATGTTTGTTTTGAGAAAGAGAAATATGTAGATTCTCACATTTAAAAATTCATACATACACATAGAGGCTTGGATATGAATTTTATATAAATTCACTGTATGAACATATGTGAATTGTTCAGAGGTAACTTTCTTATAGAACTAATATTGATTGTTTTCAGAATATGGGCTGGGCAATGAAGTATCCACTCATGGTGATGTATACAGCTACGGCATACTATTGCTGGAGATGTTCACTGGGAAAAGACCTACGGACAACGAATTTGGAGAGACCATTGGGCTTCGCAAGTATGTTCAAATGGCATTGCCAGACAGAGTGGATATTATTCTGGACCAACAGATACTAACAGGGACAGAAGATGGTGAAGCAAGCACCTCGAACTGTAACAGCACTAGAAGTATGATAACTGCCTGTGTCGCTTCAATTCTTCAAGTTGGGATTTCCTGTTCGGAAGAAACGCCAACGGATCGCATGCCAATCGGAGAAGCTCTGAAAGAGTTGCAAGCAACTAGAGACAAGTTTCAAAAGCACGCCTCTAGTGTACAAGCATCGTCAGGCCGACGAAGAGTTTCAAGTACTTTTGCATGACATTGTGAAATGCTTACAGGCTTACAGATTGCCAGCCAGGTTATCTGTGAATCACGATCTCTGATTTGCAGTTGTACTTGCCTTCTAGGCTAGTGTTTTTTGGAAAGGCTTTATCTTGTTCCGGATAAGAGAAAGTTCGCAAGGACTTGGACAGAGTGGGAGAACCAATGCATTGTGCATTCAGGGCCATCGAAGCATTGCAATCAACCAGGGGAATACAGCCATTCAGCAAGCTCATCCGATCCCCACAAAAAGATGTAGTTATTTCAAGTAAGAAAGAAAAAGGGCAATGTTTGTCGCATACTTTCAGATTCCCATTTTGTGGGCGGCATAATAATGGTCTGCTGTTCTGCATTTCGCAGGGTTCATCAACAGCAGAGCAGAGTTGTTCCTTTTAGCTGGTTTTCTTCTTTCCCCCATGTTTGCTGAACCAAATCCTTTCTAGCTGTACGCTACTACTACTGCTTCGATAACAACCAGTAGCTGTACAAGAGATCGATAGGAAGGGAATAAGTGAGGAGTTCACCTCCAACATGGATTCAACTCATCCATGGATTCTGGACGGCAACCTCAGAAAAAAAATTACCCATCACTGCAATTACAAATTTCTTTATAAAAAATGTACCCATACGATTTCTGATGGCATCGATCCAACTAGCTACTAATAACACAAACATCCATCATTTCCTAATAGTAGCTTATTAGATAGGACACTGATGGCATCCAACTAGCAGCAGCAGCTTCAGATAAAAGAGAGAAGCAGTAGAGAACAACGATGGCGCGGCATCAATTGGAAGAAGGCAGCGCAACAACCTCAGCACCAGATGATGCCTTCTCCTTGTCGTCGTACTCCTGCATGAGGTCGTCCCATAATTCGCCCATCGCCTCCTGCAACAGGTCCTTGGGGCCGGCGACGTCCGCAGGGACCATCACGCAGGCGTTCTTCTGGTAGGTGTCACGGACCCAAGCCTGGAACTGGAAGAACTCGTCCTGGCTGGCCTGGAACCGGCCAATCTGCTGCAAGATGCGCTCAGCCTTAATGGGGTCCTGGGTACTGTCGACGCTGTAGTCGTCGAGGGTAGGGACAGGATCGGTTTCCCTCGTCTGCGCCAGGACCCAACGCAGGTAATCCTCCGGCATCTCCACCCACTCCACCTCCGTGTTGCTATCGGAGGACTCGCCGGACGCCGACTCCTTCCTCGCCGGCGGCCATGGATCGATAAATTTGATCTAGCTTTTGCTGGATTGGGGATTGGAAGGAGGCGGCGGCGTGCTTCGATTTATAGTCTAGGCCGGGCCAGCAACCGAAACCTTCTCCAAGACTCCCAAACCGGCCCGTTGTCGAATCGCGGCCACATCTGGTGCACGCAAGACGAAAGACGAAGGGACATGTTCCTCAATCAAGCACCCCCTTTGTCCATCCTTGCTGCGTGCGAACATCTCTGGGCGAATCCTATTCAGTTTACCTATGCCTAGGCTAATGCCAGTAAGGCTCAAGTAGTACTCTGGCTCATGGGCATTGAGTGCAGGTAGGATCTTGGTGGTCTTCAAGTGCGGATTATGTGGCACATTATAGTGCCAAAATGTAGGAATCCCTGGCGATTGGTTTTGCTAGCCCCAAAAAGGCAATATGAGAATCGTGTAAACCCATGAGCCGCCACCTGCATTACGAGTGAGGTTGGTGCCCTGCCTAAATGAACCATGCCAGATACACACGCTCATTGAAGAAATTTTGGGCTTAGTGGGAGCAGCCAAAAATAAAGCCTGGAATGACCATTGCCGCATTGGTGATCTGGTCTTGGGATAGGTAGCCTTTAATCCACACGGGGCTCGGGTTGTGGAGTTCAAAAGCACACCGACCTCCACGCACGGGGCCATAAGGCGGTGAGCATAACGGGCTCGTGCCCGGGACATGGTGGAAGGTTTGTGAGGCTTCTGGGTCAAAAAGAGGGTTGTGTTGTGTGGAATGGGGGTTGCACCTCTTGCAATGTATCCATGTAAGTGGATTTACCATGTCGATTTTGAGAATATAATCTTGTCGTCCGTTGCCTGTGCCAAAACTAAGCACCAATGAGTGTGGATTCTCTAGGGGCTGAGGAGGGTCAATCTTTGAGAGTAGGGTGGCGTTTGGGACCAAGGATGGTGGGTGTTGCTGCAAGTTGACGTGGAGACTGTGGTGCACATTCAAGAAGCCATCACTACGGCGATTGATAGCCTTACTACCCTTAAGCTAAAACCGGTGGAGCTAGTGCTGGGCATTGTATGGTTGGCAATGTAGGCAAACGTGAGCAAGAGGTGATGCATAAACAATGTGGTGATGGTGGCAACAAGATAGGTCTTTAGCTTCATCTCCATAGTGACTGTATCGATGATGGCAACTCCACAAAGCCATGCTATATATAGATATTGGGTCACGTTTCATGTACGGATTGGAAACATGGCCAGTTCTAGCATATTAAAGATTTATGGTGGTCAATGGGAGGCTGGAGAATATGTGTTGGAAACAATTGGGCGGCAAGAGCTATATAGAAGATATGGTCAGATTATTCTGTGCACCATGCAAAGCTATTTGCCAGCAGATTTCTTATAATAAAGGAAATCCATTGAATATATCCCAACCAGGCCAGATGCATGCATGTATGTAGTCATTAATTAGAAATAATTAGGCACTGTTTAGTATCTGATGTAATGAAATAGCTACTCCCCACCAATAAAAAACATAAATGAATAGACATCTACTACATATTCTTTTGGTAAACTGCCACCCTTGTTGACGGTACAAATGGACTGCATGAGGATTCATTAACTACGTCAAATGCATGAATAGCATCTTTCAGGTTCACACCAGTTAAAATTGATGGCAAGAGATTTAGAGTGGCATATAAGGATTTTGTTACTCGCAAAAATAAAATATAGGAATTTTGTTGGGTACAAATGGGCCGGAAACAATTAATTTGTTGAGCACGAAGAAATTTATTTTCCATGTCAAAGAATCTGTACCTGATATAATCATCATGACCATATTTTGTACATCTTATACAAGAACCATCCACCAAAATTAATTGCTATAAACAGTGACGTCAGGTTTGAGCCACATAACCTGAAAGAATACAACCATCTGATCGAGCAACTCCAAGAGGGTAGATAAAATATATTTCAAATTCTTTGATTTTAGCTAGTCTCTAAAATAAAACACACCTAAAAATGCTAAAGTAAACCAACAGACTCTCTAAACCACCACGGGCCCGCGGGAAGAAGGAATAGAGAGTGAAGGTTCATAGATAAATGTTGCTAGCTATAAAACCGGAATGTAGAGTTAGGTATTTTGAAGAGGGATTTGGAGGGACGGTTAGAGAGTCATTTTCAATAATACTAGTTATTTAGAGAAAAAAAACATGTTTTACCTATCCTGTTGGAGTTGCTCTAAGGTATCTCTCATCTATCCGTCTGTGTCATCCCACTTATCCCACCCAATTAGAGCATATATCATACTCCCTTCGTTTTTACTTATATTACACCGTTGACTTTTTCGTTGGGTTCAATTTTGTTATAAAAATATGGACCCCAAGTCAATTATAAAAGTTAAAGGTAAACAAATCAAAAGCGCCACTAAGTAAAACATTTTTTTTTACTTCTGTAGCGGAAAAATAAATCAATAGGGCTAGCATGCTTATAATTTTGAGTTCTTTGTGCATATCACATCACACAATAGTTTTCATGGCTTCATGGGTGAGTGCCCTGGTAGATGTTGTACCTGATGGTGGTAAATAGAGAAGAAACCGGCCTAGCTCCTCCCCCTCCTCCCCGACGTCTATGATGCTCCTCACCGCCCTCTCAACCGCATCCTGTCCCACGACGACCGCTTTCTTGTCCATCCGGAACGCCGCCGGCTCCGTCACCCCAACGCCGACACCAACACCGAGCACCTCCATGGCCAGCTTCTCGTTGAGGAACGCGTCGGTGCAGTGCGGCCACATCACCATGGGCAGCCCACCGGCGACGACCTCTAGCGCGGAGTTCCCCCGCAGTGCGTCATGAAGCCGCCCACCTCCGCGTGGGACAGGACCAAAACCTGAGGCACCCACCCACTGACGAGCAGGCCGCGGCCCGCGACGCAGGCGTTGAGCTCGCGCAGGAGCGCACGAGCCGCCGTCTCGTCATACTCACCTGCTTCCAGGAGCACCACCCAGATGAAGGGGTGGCCCGAGGCTTGGAGGCCCAGGCCGAGCTCCACAGCCTGCCTTGCGTTCAGCTGCAGCAGGCTCCCCCGCCTGTTACAAGATTTTGGCGCCAAAAATCTGGTTCTACAGATTTGTTAACGGGTTCGATTTCAAGTCAGACTCGGTCCAACAAGTTGTTTTGTGCGTCGTCCCCACAAAATGTGACTGAGCATAACCCAAAATCCCAGTTAGATCTGTTTTGTTTTTTGTCCATTGAATGCAGATCCAACGACCACAAAATTTGACTGAGACAAACGCAATATAGTCACCTGCCTAGCGACACCTTCCTAAAAGGAAAAGGAACCAAAACAGTAAACCTCATTTCCGGTCGGTAATGCGTCAAAAACAATGAAAATTGAATCACCTTCATAGTTTAAAACTGATGCATGTCAGGGCTGATCGAGCACGCACGTGAAGCTGTTGACATCAGCCGGCCAGTGGCGAATTGGCGATCAGGTTGAGGTTTCAGTGGTGTATCCATGCACCACGACAAAGAGATAAGCCCGCGGTCTCTTCGATGGACGATGTGCTCGCAAACGACGAATGCATGTTCGATGTCTGCGAGTCCGGCAGCACGCAGCAGCTTGACGCAGTGACAACGATGAGCTTAATTTGTGTCCTGTAAATTAAGTTTCATTGCAGTAAGACGATAAATAAACCTTCCTAGCAGCGTAAATCATTAAAATATATTATTTGTATCCCTCCATTGATTTTTTTCCAATAGCTCGTCTGCTTCCTAGTTCATCATGTGTAGATTCTTTTGGATTATATTTTTTTCTGGAGGATATAGTAAGTTTCATTTACCACTTGCTCTAATCATCAAACCCATCGTTTCTGCTTGGCAAATTTCACAAGAGCACTGATTTTTTAGAGATGTGAGAGTTATGATTCCAAACTCCCCTCTATTCTATGTGCACCTTGTTCACAGACAAGAAAATTTTATTACAAAATAACTCTTCTTAAACATTGCCTATCTTCTCTTTTAAAAAGGCAATGATTAATTGCCTATCGTCTGTCTAATCTGGAGATGCCCGTTGAGTTCAGATCTCGAACATTGGGCCAATGCCTTCATTTGTTTTTGTCTCTTCGTGTCTCATCTCACAAGATACCTCAGTTGCATTACAAAACAACTTTTACTGACAAGTAAGAATCATCGACACACAATGTATGACGCGGAAACTGAACACTTTAGGTTCCACCGTTGCACAGAGGGAAGCTCTTGGGTATTCATTTCCCGTCTTACGGAGGGGGGAATTGTAACACCCCAGCCTATTTGTAGCATGTAATAGTTGTTTCCACCCAAGAGGCAGAGAAGTGAAGTGGAATTGTGGTAACAGTCCTACATGGTTTGTTTGCGCGGGTGAGAGTCAGCATATAACTATTTTTTTTTGCGAATAGCATATAACCATTGTTTGTTCCAAACATAACACTTTTGGGTCAACTTTTTTACATAAAGTGAGGATAGAAGTGTGAGAGAGGTGTTATGTGCATCCGCATGCCTACCTCACGAGGGATATGTGTGATAAGTGGATTTTAGAACACATAGGCTGGTGCCTTATTAGACAGAATTATCCCCTTTGCCCGGTGTTCATTGTAGTGTGCCATGGTGTAAATGGGTCCCCTTGTACGCAGAGAAGCTATCGGAAGCGCGCATCGTAGGTTAAACGTATGTCATATCCTGGTCGATCCCTCATGCACCACACACAAGTATGAAATTCCTGAAAATCCCAACAAAGTTGCACATGCATGCATGTAGATAACGTATGTTATAGATCGACCCACAAGGTAACAAAACATTTATGATTACCCAAATGGCAAACAAACACATATAGTTCATCCAACAACTTGTACAGAAGCTTGTAGCAGTCGGTCGTCGCAGACCACAAAAGCAACTTGAACCAGGAATGCTCCCAAAAGACTACACGCGCGCCGTCTGTACCTGTGGTGGTACTACTAGCTAGACTGTGGCTGTCTTGCTTGGAGATTATTACTATATATTAGTACCCAGACTAGGAACTTAGGCCGATCGACGACGAGGCGGCGCTATACCTGAACCAGAAACAAACTATGCAGCATGACACGGCGTGGATTTGTTATTTATACCAGGATGTTGGGGACCTGGGCCAGCTCAAGTCGAGATGGCAGCCGCCTGACCTGCAACAGCCTGCCCTGCAACAGCACGCCGTGACGCACTTAAAACAGCTCTCTGTCAAGAAGAAACCCGCAGGACATACACCGCACACACGACCGCAAGATGAGCAGCAGCTTGAAGTGCAGGCATGGACGGTGAGCTCTTGAACCTGGGGTCCCTTCAACTCCACTGTTGCGCGAGCATGGACGACCCTTAGGTGCGGTCCCACGACGCACATGAGCAGCATGCTGAAGGCAAGCATCTTCAGCGCAGCAGTGGAGTAAGCCATTGCAACACGAAACTGATGATGGGTTGGATTACCTCACATTAGGGAACCTTTGTGGTGACGTAACAGAGGAAATCTTGGGAGATGACAGTGGTCCCTCATTGAGTGAGTGGTAAACTATAACTTGTTAGTCTGCTTGGGGCAACGTGCGTTAACAATTATGTCTAGTCGTATGTACCTGTACAGGGCAACCCAATATTAAAAAGCTTTTCTGGTGTAGTACTAGGAGCCAACCGAGAGAATATTCTAGAAGAACATCCACAAATAACAAATGAGAAAAAAATATACATTTCTCATTTTAAGTCACGTATACCTCATGAAGATAGTTATGTCAACTTGGTTTTCACATTTTTCTGACCACTCCAAATTTTTTCAATCAAATTTACACTCCGTGATGACTTAATTGTTGTACAGATAATCCACTCACCTTTGTTTTCTCTTGAATTTTTTTTCTATGTGCACTCCAACCTGCGCTATAATTCAATACTTCCCACAACCATTTGTGACACTTAATGTCACCAAGAAGGCTATCACTGCATGGGTAATATAACACGAGAAGCTGTGGCGTGCCGGCTTCTTTTGTTCCTTTTATTTTTGCTAGATAGGTTTGTAAATTTGCAGGATTTTCTTTTCTGAATTGGCTGGCTAACTACATAACGAGTCATACAAGCTGCTTCTGTACACGTTGTTGTGGGCCGCATCAAACTTTGGTTAAAAGAAATACATATCACTACCATAAGGCAAATCTAACCATGCATACCAGAATATTTTGTGGCTTTATATATCTGTGGCATACTTCTATGAAGTTATGCATGCATGCCAAAGCTCTACGAATCTGAAAATTTAGTTCAATGCAGTGCAATATGGGCTAGTTCCACTTCTTCAAATAATTATTGAAACAAGAAAAAAAAGGCACAGCTAGAGTTGCGTTGACAGGTGCTCGCAACATTACCTCATACATATAGAGTTTAACATATATCAATGGAATTGATTCATTTTATTGTAATGATTAATAACATGGTGACCAATTTCTGGCATATATTCAAGCATCAAATTGAGGCAGTAAAGCTCATCCTTATCGATGGTGGAGCAAATTAAAGTAATGCTTCAAGCATACGACATTTGGGTGATCAAGAACTTACATTTGATTGCAGCTCACGGTTCTTGTGGGCCGAACTTCCGAGGAGAACAATAATGTGATCACAATATGGCTAGTCTTTGCGATAATAATTGAGCCCCTAAGAGAAGCTCTAGGCCCAATCCGTGGGCTGCTTATAGATGGGGCCTTGCCCCATTGAGTCATACCTAACAATAACTATTTTTTCAGAACAAGCACAACCGATGGTGTGTTAAGAAAACATATTATCTTGTAGCGCATGTTTTTCAAGTGACCGCTGCCTTTAGTAATCGAGCAAATTGTTGACATTGGCAGCCATGCTCCTGGCTGAGACCTGATAGAGTGCTGAGTGGCAAACTATAACTAGTTAGTCTGCTTGGGTAACGTGCATTAACGATTTTGTCTAGTCGTTTGTAGAGCAGGCAAAGATCCTTGACAAAAGGAAAAATGTCTATGAAAAAAAAAGATTGATTGAACTTTCCAACGGACTCATTCCATGAGTAAATGAGTAAATGGGTACCTCTACAGGGCCAACCCAATCTTAAAAAGCTTTTCGGGTGTGTAGAACTAGGAGCCAACGGAGAGAATATTCTAGAAGAACATCTTGAAAAAAATGTGAAATAAATTATACATTTCTCAATTCAAATAACGTATACCTCATGAACATAGTTATGTCAACTTGGCTTTCACATTTTTTCTGACGTCTGAGAATTTTTCAATCAAATTTACGGCCCCGTGATGACTTATAATCCATTCACCTTTCTTTTCTCTTGAATTTTTTTATGTGCACTCCGATCTGCACCATAATTCAATACTTCCCACTACCATGTGTGACAAACATCACCAAGAAGGCTATCACTGCATGCGTAATATAACATTGCAAAAAAAATCATCAAGAATCGGCAATTAGCATCACGGTCTTTATCAAAGAAGAAATCACACAACCTGAGAGGGCCCACATAATCTTGGCTTTGACCCTTGCTCGTTATCAAGGACCAACAGGGCCAGTAATAGTGGCGCGACACTATTTTGATGAGGGACCAGACACATTGGAGAGAGCTTATCCGGAGCAACTCCAACAGAATACCTAAAACTGGATACCTAAAATCAGTTTTTCCAGCCTACCTAAAACACTTTTCTGAGTTTAGGTACTTAGCGCTTTTCCAGTCTACCTAAAATCGATTACCTTTACTCTTTTTTTTTTTCTCTTCTTCTCCACGAGATGTTGCGAACTTGAGCTCCCCATCCAACGGCAGCCGCACGAGATCGAGGTCCTCCTTCGCCGCCGTCATCTCATCATGCGACAATATACAAAATAAAATGCTCCAATCAAATTCTGAAAATCAAGCAGTAACAGTGGCACCATTAAAATGAATTGGTGCGTGGGTCTTCTGACTTCTATCAGCAACAAGCAGTAGCAGTACTAGTGCACAAGCAAGCAGAAGTACAAGCGAGCAGTGCAAGCAGCAAGCAGGGTGCGCAAGCAGGAAGCACGCGCGCACGCATCACAGGGCACCTGCACAGTTTGGGCGCTCGCAACAAGTAAGCACGCCGGCAGCAGCAAGCAGCAATCTCGCACGCATCACAGTGAAGCGGGAGTACCTCGGGGCCGGGAGATGGTGCGGGCAAGCAAAGAGGCGGAGGGCATCGTGGGCAGAGCTCCGAAGGCGTGGCGCCACCGGGAGCAGGGCGCGAGGATGGCCGGGGTGGGCGAGCCGACGAGCTCGGGGATGGCCTGGGCTGGCTCGCCGACGAGCTCGAGGCGGTCGATGGGGAGGAGCGGCGCGGGAGATTGACCAGGGCACCAGCGAGCCTTGGAGGCGGCTGCGCATGGAGGAATCGACCAAGAAACAGCAAAGAAAGGAAGGGGATGGGAGGTTGAGATCGTCGGCGAGGTCCACCAAGGCCGGGCATGCTCGCAGGTGGCAAGGAAGGCGGCGGCGTGCCAGCACAGGTGGAATCGAGCGGGGCGGCGGGAAAGGAAATGTCCCTCCCGCTGGATGAACAGTGGATAGGTAGCTGGTTCGGGCTACCTTTCTTTAAGTACTCTGGTGGAAGATTTAGGTAGGTACCAAAAAATTTTAGGTATTGGTAGTCGGATAGGTACTCTGTTGGAGCTCTAATGCCTACCTAAAATTTAGCTTTTAGAGTATTGGTAGCCATTTAGGTATGCTGTTGGAGTTGCTCGCTTGCTACTGAGTTATCCGTTTGAGTCCATATAAAAGAGATATGGGTGGTTTAAAGAAAAGTTGTTTTGAAACTGGACCAAACTGAAGCAGGGGCGTATTCAGGTCATATTGTTTGCGTATTCTTCTTGGACATTGGATATGTACGTGTTCTCACACAGATGGATCAAGCTATACTACTACTACTACACGCTAGTTTGATTCTCAACTTGTATACTTTATAAACTAGCTAGTAGCAATATTAAACTTGATAATTCATTAAAAAAAGTTAATGTCCCTTCCCTATATGGCTTAACCAAAAAATTGTACTACAATCTTGAACTTGCCTTGTCAAAAGGAAGAAGATGTAACATTTCTATCATAGTAGTGACATATCAACAGCTAGAATAAGCCCACAACCATTTATTAGGCATTTAGCCATCGTAGTTGTAACACCCAAGAACTTAACCATTATGTTTGTTATTATGTCTTGAGGAGTTGTTTTATACTTTTAAAGTCTCGGCATCTTTTTTTTTCTAGTGGCTGCCCTTCACTAGAAGAAATTAAGGTGGGTTAAGCCAATTTGGGTCATAGGCCCAAGTGGGCTGTCGATCTCAGGCCCAAACCAGCCCTCCCTTGGCCTCAAAACCTAAGCGTAGTCAGGTTCAAAAAAAAACCTAAGCGTAGTCCCTCCATCTTCACCGATGCCCTCTCCACCTCCCTTTGATCGATCCTCACACCCCCTGGACGACCTCCTCTCTCCTCTTGGCGCTGTAACCCTAGTTATTCTCCTTGCAATACGAATCCAGCAAGGGGAAGTAGCAAAACGGATCGAAAAGGATGAGACGAACAAGGAGAGGTGCGAGATCGATGTCTTCCATGATCTTTCTTTCTGTTTCTCAAGGGAAACCCTAGGTGAGTCTCTCTGAGGCCATTGAAGTCATGCTAGAGTCGAAGTAGAGGCGAGGTTCTAGTGGGTTTTGCCAATGCATTAATCTCTGCTTGTTCTGAAAATTTCAGATTGGGGAGCTTTCGTTGTTCAGAGATAATTGACTTTTATTAGTCCTGTAAATTCGAGGAAAAATCATATTCATGTAGGGTATTTCAAGATCTTTATTTTCGCACAAGAATTAACATTTTAGGCCTTGTAGTTCAGGAGATATCAACAGTTGCTTATGACTGTATTTTCTGACAAGGTTCAGTACAGTTTTAGATGTATTCAGTTTTAGACCATTGTATTGGCCGATTTTGTCCGGGAACTGGTTTGGAAATTTGTAGGTTATTTCTTTATCTTTCTTTTGGCACAAAGATTGCAATTGTTGGCCAAGTAGTTGGGGAGATATTGCTGTCGCAAGATGATTGCTGGAAAGGCATTGTTTCCTGACAATACTCTGTTATTCGTGGTCTTAGTCATCCTTACTGAATAGAATTGTTTCCCAAACAATGTCATAGCTGTAGTATACTTAATACTAGGAATTTCGCCCGTGCGTTGCTACGGGTAATCTATTTTCTTAGAAAAGTATACCTATACATGGTTCTTCTAGTCTTATTATCAGCATCAATGACATGCATACCTTGTTCTTCAAGTCGATCTTATCAGCACCAATGACAATTGACAAGCAAGCAAGTCTATGAGTTCATCATACCTGTTCAACACAGCATCAAACTTTAAATTTAAGTAGCATTATTAACAAATTAAAAAGAGAAACTTAGTGCATCTGGTCCATTCTTCGCCCTTTGTATTTCCATGCATAAACCTGTTCAGAGAAGAAGCCGCATCAGTTCAGAGATAAAAAGTTCAGTTAAGTTTAATGCATAAAATAGATGGGGAAGAAGAAAAGATTCAGGTTGGCATAAGTCACTTAATGTTTAATTCCACATCATTTGCCAATAAAACAGTAGATCGGCTTCTAATTACCAATCAATGGCGTAACACTGAACAAAGTCCAATACAGCGGAAGGTGAAACAAGCAAGGTGGAAAAATCTGCTGGCTGACGCCGGATGCTGAGTGGTGACGAATAACCCATCGCCATTGGGTTTCCAGCAAGCTAGCCTGTACTCCATCAAGAGTCGGTGGAGTGGACAAGCGCCTTCATTTACGTGACCATGGCCTCAGCCTTGCAGGAACCGGAACAACACTCGATCTGCCGTGATTGCGATGTCCCGGCTGCTGCATATTCTCTAGCACCTCCGGCGGGACCATCTTAGGGACTCCCCGCACCACGCATGGACGCCACGGTGACCAGCGCCAGCGCCTCTTCCTGCTCGTACATGGAGCAGAACACACGATGACGATGTTCAACAGCAGCGGTGATGCGTGTTGACAACGGCGATGACGTGTGACGTCTGGATGGTCAGCGCATCTTGTCTTCCTCAAGTTCGCAGCAAGACGGCGCGTCCCAGCTCATGTAGATTCGCCTGCGACGCATGCATCTTGTCCTCCTCAAGATAATCCTCATGGCTTCGCGACGCCGGGCCGGGCGCAGGTTCTCGTTTCTCCCCAATGTCCAACGCAGGTCCATGTGGCTCTGTGACGCCAAGCGCAGGTCGCTGATCTTCGCGGCTAGCTAGCTGACGCTGGGGTGGGTTTACACGGCTCCTTGACGCCCGGTGCGGATCACCGATCCTTGCGGCTCGTCAAAAGTGGGGTGAATCATTGAGTTTTACGAGGAGAACCAGCGCCCGCGCTCGTTGCTGCCAGGCTCGCGCTCGACGCCCAGAACGTGCACTCCGCCATCAGCGACCGCATCTTGTTCATCGTCTACAACTCAGCGCTCCTGCTTGTGACCTGCACCGCCGGCTTCATCCTCCAGTGGCGCCTCACGCTCTTCTCCTCGTCGTCTTTCTGCTTGTCGTCGACGAGGCAACGCTAGGGTTCTAGAGGTGGCTACGGCACCTGCTATGTGGAAGACCAAGACATCCTTGCGTTTCATTGTTGGCGACGGATCGGAGTAGGCAGACCCACGTGCACGACTGTTAACAGAAGCCCAAAATCGGTTTTCACGTGGATTTCATGGTTATACGAACTCGGTGTTACTCGTGATCGTGAAAGGTTTCAGGAGGGATACGATACGGAGAGCGTGAATTTTTTTTTTTAGCAAAAGCAGACAGACCGAAAACGAAAACGTGGTTTCACGACCTCGATCTTGCGGCAATCACGATACAGATGCCACGTAGATCAATATCCTACCCTCCAATGGAGGCAAACCGAAAAACCGGCAGACATGTCACGCATTACAAACTTATTAAGTAGTAGAGAAGGTTTTAGTTGGACTTGAGAATATAATTTTCCAAGCATTAGAGCTTCAGTTATGTTTTTCTTTGTTCAGTTATACTGTTTTGTTGTCAGAACAGTTCAGCTATGTTCAGTTAAGGTTCCGGCTGTCGTAACAATGAAAATTAATTATGCGATGTGAAGGAAAGTTGTAGCTCCTTTTCTGTAGATTCCAGAAATGTGTTTTTTTGCTATCACTGCTGTTGTAGATTAAAATATACAAAAAGGATAAGCACTGCTGCTCTTGTTGGATGAATGTTTGACGTTCCGTTTTATGCTTTCCTTGCTTGTTTGGGGGTTCCGGTCGTTGGAGCGCTTTATGTTCAGTACATACATTTATTTTTGGATCTCTTTTGCTGTGAAGCAATTGTGAATTAGGTGTCAGTGCTTCGGAACACTTGAGGCTTGCCATTCTCGACGTCGGTAAAGGCAAGTGGATGTGGCGGTGGTTGCCACTGCTTTACCATGTTATTTTTACTACCTCCACTCTTAATAATGCATCACACATGACTATGATTAATAATCTGAATATTTTACACTTTAACTTATTTATATTTGAAAGTTAATATAGTGAAGAAGAAATGTGGCTGTGTTGTTGGTACTCTCAACTATATCTTGTTTTGTTACAGCTTTAAGATAATTTTGTAAGCCCCAAATGTTTGTTTCCCCTCTATGGAGCATATGTGATATTTTATTTATGGTTCTTCCTGCCATGAAGTAGTTTAATTCGAGTAATTAAGACTAATTGTTTTATTTGAGGGTCTTGATGTGTTGGAAGTAACCTTGTGACTATGTAGTACTTGTTACTTTTCTTGCTGTAATCGTAAGAAAGGGACTGGGGTAATGACAAGGGCAAGTTCTAGTTTATATTTGTTAAAGCTTATTGTTCATCCTTTAGATAAACCTCTCCGTAGAAGTGACGATTTTTCATGGCTTGATACTTTTGTTGTGTAGCGAACTTTTTGTATGTAGTAAGATGCAACATTCTTATGCTGGTTGATAGCATTACTAAGTTGCTAATTATTAGTTGTACATTTAAAAATGTTAGGAGAGAATGAGACATGGGTGGTAGAATGAGCAATAAATCATTTGCATTGAAGTATGAGGTGCATGGATGTATATTTGTGGAACGACAACTCCTTACGTAGTTTATGCATTGCAATTTTGGTGTGCAGATAAGTTAATTGTGTATCTCTTTATGCCACTACATAATGATCTTGAAAGGTTGTTGAAGTAATATCAAGGTTTTCTCTCAAGTTGTTAATGTGGATATGTGCTTGTATATGATGTGGTTTCGCTCATTATAACTTGAATTCGGAGGTGCATGAAGTTCATACGTTGCAATCTTTGCATCTTTGCATTCTCCATGATATGCATATGAAGACACCGTAGCCTGATGTTGGTGCGGTAAGTACCAGTACAACAACGCACGTTGAATTGAGCAATGTGGTTGCAGCCCTCACTTCCTTTGTTGGGAATGTGAGGGTAGAAAAGAAGACATGCATTGCATTCATATGCATTGATACATATGAATTATTGTCATATGTATGGAAGTTGCAATGAGTTACCTTGAGAAGAGATGATTTTAAGTGGCATTATGCAGTGAGATATGTGGAGGAATAAGGAATATATTATATGTGATGTTTTCTTGCATCAGTGTTTGCACCAACCAAGTTCCAGAATGTAATTCCTTTGTTGTGGTGTTCTTTATTGTTTATACTGGATGTCATTTGGTAAATTATACATAATCGTGGCTATGTGGATGGTTTTACTACAGTTCATATTGATGCTAGGTAGTTCTAGATGTCCATTGATTCTTTCGTAATATTCGATAAATTTTATACTGTCGTCACGATTGAATATGCATGAAGTACAATTGTTGAACTTAGACAACTAAGGTGCTAATTGTTGATAACATTATGACTTCCAAACTTTTTTATGATATTAAATCATTGTCTAAATCTATTATGGTATAAATAGCTTGTTAATGCGATTCACTTGCTGAGATTCTTGAGTCTCACCCTTGTTTTTCCCTACCCAGTTTGACTCCTACAAACTAGTTTGGAGGGAAGGGTTGGAAGCATGGTTGCACTTCACACTTTCACGTACATCACCAAGTTGTAATATAAATTTAACTTTCAGTTGTCGAAGTTGTGTGCTTATGCGTATAGTTTATATACTTTAATAATATCTTTTTAGACCTTGTTGTATGGTGTTGCTTCCGCTAATCTAGATAAAAGCAAGATGGTGCTGACTAGTCTACTTTTTAGTTCAGCTGTAAGTGGTGCAATTTTAGTAGTACTTCAGGTCGTGTGAATCCTAGGGTGTTACAGTAGTTGTAACAGACCATTGCTGGCATCATGGGATGTCTAGCTATTGCATAAAATGGAAAAAAATACCTTAAAGAAACAACGCGAGATGTATAGAAATTATTTTACTAATACATTTGGCGTGCAACCTTGCACTCTTAAGATAATCACCTCTATCTTCTATGTGGTCGAGTTGATTATTGTAGGTGACATCATCTCCAGCGTTACAATTTGAGGTGATGACTGTGGTGGGCAGACGGGGTTGCATGCAGGGCATTGGGAGACACAAGCCTCCTTTGTCAGGTAGCAGTAGGGCTTTGGTCTTTGGTTGTCACAACAGTAGCAGAGAGTGCCAGTGCAGTTGTACGGTAAACAAAATTTGAGAAATATCTTGCTCTCGTTTAATGCAGCAGGATTTGAGCTTGTGTTGAAAAGAAGATTTGGGTTTCTCATCATATCAGCAGCCTCGCGGCTCTCATAACAACCTATCATCAGAACATATTTTTCATCAGTCCATAATACACAACAAATATGCATGCGATATTTATTGATAACATTTATGGGAATATAAATATGGTACACTTACTAAGAAATGCTTGGCATCCGACAAGTACAATTAACACGGTGGACATAGCACGCACCAGGCTGTCTTTTCTGCTCCTCATATTGGATCAATTGGGGTTCTAAAATCAAATGAACTATAAGCGAGACAGGACGGATCTAGCACGAAAATATAAGGGAAATTAAAAAAGCAGGAAAAGTCTCTCACAACCGAGATAGACATTAAAATATAGGGGCAAAGAACAAGAAGAAAAGTAGTATCCCATGCAACCGTGATTTT
>JAAXCT010003252.1:0-39611 GCA_012490785.1 Eragrostis nindensis
AGAGGTCGGAGAGGTGTTCCTTGGATGCTTATAATTTGCGGTCTTTCGAAAGAAAAAGTGAATTGGCAGTTGCTCCATACATTTTACCATGCAAATTTAGTACCACAACCTTATTTGGATCATAATCGAGAATTTTTGGGGGTTTAACAGAAAACTTGGAATTTATTTATATTTCTTTGTTCAAATTTATTCATGCGCAGATCCTGCACTCCCTTCTTCAATAGCAAGATGACTGGGTGCAGTGAACATCTACCTAGCTGCCGTGTAGTAGCAGCTTACAATTGATATCAATTAATAACTTTATCAGACAAGCAACGTTGTCTGGATACACTCTGCTGTCTGAATGCATATATATCTGGGGCCTGCTACAGCACCCTCCAGTTCTTTTACATAGAAAATAATTCGCGACATTCTTCAAGCTAGGTTTGTATTTGTACTGGTTGCTATCTTTGTTTCCTTTCAACTAGGGACGGATTCATTGTTGTGCACCGGTATCAATGAAGCTCCTAGCATCCGAAGTCGTAAGGAACCAATCCTTGCAGTTCTGGCCCGTTGAGCCTGCTGTTGTTCTCAAAGCTGGAAGAGTAGAGATGTGTTAGCTTTTTATAACGATTATGGAAATTTCTCGTTACGTGCAAGATAAATGTGAATGATCTAGCAGATTACCTTCGGAGAGGGAAGGTTGAGAAAGGACCATCAACAGGTATTGTTCCACAAAGATCATTGTTAGATAAGTCACTGCACATCACAGGATTTATCAACATCAGTTCTATGAAAAAATTTAACTGAAGAACAACTGGAATACCGAGTATGATACAGCTGCACACTCACATGACTTTTAGGTTTGAGAGTTGGGCAAACTCCCTGGGAATCGATCCTGTAAGCTTGTTGCTGTTCAAGCGCCTATCAAAGACAAAAATAGGACACAGATTCAATTGTAAGCTAAGAAAAGGACAATGGACTTCAGACTAGAATTATTAACTACCCATTTCTAAAAGAGAATGAAGTGAGAATGCATATAACCTAAATCTCATTCCAGTTCACTCTGGGATCGCTACATGTGAACTCGCATGAATTTAAACTCGAGGGAAAGCACCGCATTCCTATGTACTTAACAAACCAACTGTGAAAAGACGGTAAACATACATGAATCTTAGTGAATTGAGCTTGGAAAGAGACTTGGGGATTCCTCCAGTGAGCTTGTTAGCATACAAATCCAAGCTGATCAAATTCTTCAGCTTGCCCAATTCTTGCGGGATCTCGCCATCGAGATTGTTGCGGTACAGCTCCCTGCAGATCAATATTAGATTTTAATCTATTAAATCAAGTTCTACTGCCTTCTTTACCCATAGGACCAACAGAAAAACAAGAATTCACATAGGCGCATACAGGTATTTGAGGTTCACAAGGCGACCGAGCTCGGGGCCGATGGAGCCGGAGATGTTGGAGTTGCCTAAATCCCTGAAACATATTTGTCACACAAAGGAAGAGTCATATGACACAATCATCGGAGTCTACAAGGCTGTTTTATTGAATTAATAACGCATAGAATTCTCAATCACGGCCTTCAAAAAATTTGAGAACAAATTATTCAATCGAGATGCGATCCTGGGCTACACGTTCAATTATTGATACTGCAAACAATTATAGAGACGAGATCTCGGAACCAGTGAGCTGATTCCGACGAGACCAAAAGCACCGAAAGTTTCTTCAGGAATCCACTACGGTGTTCTTGCAGTCAAGAACGAAAGCTACCAACAAGAGTTGTTCATCCTAAAAGATTCAACCAGGACAGGAACCAAACGGAATCTTGGGCGAACAGGGGAGGGACGCGAGAGAGGCGGCGGCGGCGAGGGGGGCGGAAGGAAGGAAACTCACAGGCGGATGACGCGGCTGGCCTGGTCGCAGGTGACGTGGAACCAGGTGCAGGGGTTGACGAGGGTGGGATCCCAGCTCTGCAGCACGCCGTTGGGGTCCTTGAGGCGCTGGCGCAGCGCGTAGAGCGCGTCGCCCTCGTCGTTGGACGCCCGCGCGGCGCCGGCGGCGAGGAGCGCGACGAGGACGACCAGGCTCGCGCGGGCCGCCATCGGAGCAGGGGTGGGGTTGGCGGCTGAGGGAAGGGAAGGCGAGGCGCTGCGGTCGCTTTGGCTGGTCGCGTCCTCTGTTCTGCCTCCTGTGCGATGTGAAAAGGAGGCAAAGAGCAGAAGTGAGGGAAGGTGAGAGGAAGAAGGGGGAGCTGCTGGTCTGTAGTGGTGTTGGTGGAAATGGGAAAAAAAAAGGTTAAGTGTAGCTGTCTGCGCTCCGGTCAACACACGGCGGGCAAAGGACAGTGCAAAGTCCACGGTCCAATATGGACCAGGTCAGTGTGAGCACAATGTAAGGCACACACAACCATCCTACCCGCCAATTTTGTTTTTAGGGCGTTCAATTTGTTTTAATCTCTTTTGTTTTGAGGAAGCCTAATTTTTTATTCTCGAACACGCTGAAAATCGATCTTTTGTGTTTCACTCGGCGAACGGATGGTCGTCCACCCTTCTCTTCTTTCCACCCTCCGATTGATAACCCAGACATAAACCAACTCCCGCGGGAGGACTATTCAACTCCATCGTCCGTCCCAACTTAGGAACAACAGATATTCGATTATTTTTATCGTTTCGATGGCTATGATCTTTATTCCTCGATAATAGTAATTCGTTACGGTTTGATCTGTAGAGAAAACTAATTAGGTGTTGGAAAGAAGAGAAGGGTGGAAGACCATCCGTTCCTTTTCTTTTTGGATGCATTTAATTCGTGACATAGTACGATGGCGCAACGGCAATTTTTTTTTGGCATCGCAATTAATTCATGACATATTGTAGAACAATGTTTAGCAGGGCCAAGATCTAGCAACCGTAAATTCTGGGCCCGTTTCGCATCGTCTAATTGAGCTAAATGGAGCAAGCATTCCTAGCATGAAACGACTGGCATGGGATTCAAGATTGTTACGCGTGACAAATGATCTTTCATTTTTGCACCCCCCCCCCCCCAACCCCAATAAACCTTCGAAATATTTACCCACATAATTCAAACAAAGAAACAAAGAGTTTCGTCAAGAATCAACCATCAACTAGTTGACGGCTGGCGCATTTATGCGGCAAAAATCTATCATTATTTTTTACAAAATTAATTATATAAACTGTTGGGGTTTATTCTTATGACATTGTTGCTATATTTTGGTTCCTTTATTTAAATACATGATGGATAATTTAAAATATATGTGGACGAAAATTCTAACATCAATTTTTTAAGGAGATGTCTCCTTTTCAGGTGACTGAGATTTGCTAATATCTCAGTCACTTTTTTCAGCCATTGGATTTTGATCCAATCACCCAAAGAATTCATTCACTTCAGAAAAAAATATTCTTTGAAAAAACGAAATTGTTCCACTCAATAACTAACTGTTCCAGCAGTACAGTTGGTTTGTTCCAGAAGTTCAGTTTTGTTGTTCCACTAGTTCAGTTTTATTGTTCCAAAAATGTGGCTGAGAGATATACAAAATCTCAGTCACCTGAGAACTAGCAAATCTCTTTTTTTTTATTAAGAAGAATAGAAATAGTCCACAAAGCAGCCAATGCTTCTCAGAAAGAGCTAACCAGCCTAAAAAAAAAAGCTAACAGTGCATGGAACGATATAGTCCACAAAGCAGCCAATGCTTCTCAACATAACACTTTGCAGGAGAGAGATCGTGTACCACACACACACACACAGTGATGGTGACATATAATTCCTCCTCCGCTATCGATGGAAGTATGGCATAAACATGCATGTAGTATATACGTTACCTCGATCTGGAATTCTGGATGCTTGTTGTGCCTTAGCTTGTGGCCGAGTCACGCGGCATGAGTGGTCCAGAGTCGTGGACAGGCATGCAGCAAAAGCGCTCACCGCGAGCGAGCGAGCGAGAGAGAGAGTTGCTCGGGGCCGCGAGCAACGTGTAGCGTGCCACCGCAAACGACGTCAAGCAGCGACCAGTTCCCCTGCCTGCGCAGTGCCCCTATATACCGTGCGAGCCAAGAACAGATCGGCGCGAGGAGAGAGAAGGCTGAGAAGATCGAAGAGGCGAGGAGAGAAATAACAAGAGACGGAAGATGGATGAGGAGTACGATGTGATCGTGCTGGGGACGGGGCTCAAGGAATGCATCCTAAGTGGCCTCCTCTCCGTCGATGGCCTCAAGGTGATTCTTCACTTTTCTTTCTTGATTGATGATTCGTGTAACAATTATTGTTTAATTCGTCACGCGGGCCTAATAAGCTCAATGAGAGTTTCGTCAAAAACAAAAAGCTCAACGAGAGAATGGCGTTTTTTTTAGCGCATTGTAAAACAGAATGACAACATCCGCCACCAGTTCTAATTGTTAGTCTAGATTTGGCTTTGAATCAAGTTGAGTGTAGATTTTCTAGGCATGGTCAGACAGATTCTAGTACGTCTAAACGACGGAATTTGGAAGAATATAATATAGCATATGTTATGTTGTGAGCCAGTCACCCATTAGCCCTTCACTTAATCTAGTGTTAAGGGTGGCCTGTAAATTTGCCGAATGATCATAATTTGTATCAGGTAACATAAAACATACATCCGCCACCAGTTCTGTCTTCAAATTGAGGTAATTCTTGCATCTCCTACTAATTCTGCATGACGTTTGGAACCCCAAATGCAAACAGGAAATCGAAACAGACAAATTTTACAAGTCAATATATTAGAACTGGAAGTTCAGTTTGGGTAGAGTAAACTGCACGCCTGATGTCAATTCTTTTTATGTACATACACAGGTTCTTCACATGGACAGGAATGACTACTACGGAGGAGAATCTACATCCTTGAATCTGACTAAGGTTTTACAATCCCAGCACTGACATTTGTTTTTTTGAAGCAACAGCACTGACATTTGTGCTCTGTGTAACTAGCTTAGGAGAAATTCTGAACATTTTATCGTATCATGTTTGTAGAGATGAAATTCTAAACACTGTTAGGTTCATCAAGTTTTAGACATATCTACTCAAAATTTGGCTATATTTTTGTTGAACAACTATACTATTACGAGGATTTAGTAACTAAACACCCAATCTACAATCTACCCATTGTACTTTTTTGAAACCGTGCATCGGTCTATTCTTTCTAACGTTCCTGTACTCATGGTATACTCTAGATCTGGAAAAGATTCAAAGGCAATGAAAACCCCCCTGATCATCTGGGCGTCAGCAAAGAATACAACGTTGACATGATACCCAAGGTCATCTTTCACCTAAGATATGCTCCTAGCTCTCCTATAAAAGTTTGGTGTTATGCTTATTTAATTCTGAATTTTCAGTTCATGATGGCTAATGGTGCACTGGTCCGGGTCCTTATCCACACAAGTGTGACAAAGTATCTAAACTTCAAGGCCGTTGATGGCAGCTTTGTTTACAACAACGGGAAAGTATGAGTCTAATATTCATGCCACCCACTTTGGAAACGTAAATATGTGTTCATTTACCTTTCCTTATTTGCTTATGCTGATAGATCCACAAAGTTCCTGCAACTGATGTTGAAGCCTTAAAATCCAACCTGATGGGTCTGTTTGAAAAGCGTCGTGCCCGGAAGTTCTTCATATATGTGCAGGATTATGAGGAGGAGGATCCAAAATCGCACGAAGGCCTGGACCTGCACAAGGTCACAACAAGGGAAGTCATCTCGTAAGTTGCTTTTCACTTGTGTTACATTTCAGTTGTCGTCCACTGAACACAAGTTGTCCTCTTCCTGACTCAAAGACAATAATGTTTTGCTTGGGTCAGAAAATATGGATTGGAGGATGATACAGTTGACTTTATTGGTCATGCATTAGCACTTCATCGGGATGATAACTATCTGGATGAGCCTGCGATTCACACTGTCAAGCGAATGAAGGTACTGCATTCCCACCTTAATTTATATCGTCAGACAATATAGTATTGTCCAAGCATACCAAGGTAAAAAAAATAGATCCTACAAAATATCACCGGAAGTTGGATCGTGAAAAGTAAATCCTAACAGGATTGTGAAAAGTAAATCCTAAGAAAGCTATAATTTAATAAGGCCATTCGCACAAAAAAATAATAAGGCGTATGATACTACTGTCTATAGGCCTGTGAGCCCCTCTCCTCACAAACTCGTGCTGCTACCACCTATAACCTCAACATCCGATGCCACCCCTGATTTCCCCGATGCCGCCACCAATTTCACATCATCTCTTAATTTTTTTCTTAAAATACCTTAGTATTATTGATACTACTCAAAAATATTGATGGTGTGGTACGGAAGTGAGAGAACTAATTTGGATCATTGGATTTTAAATACCACCAGTATACTATACTGGTGGTATTGTGCACCGTAAAACACCTCATGATGCATTGGGGAAGATTATAGAAGAAAAAAAAATAAAAGATGATCCTAATGTATTCTGTTTCAATAGCTTTATGCAGAGTCACTGGCACGCTTTCAAAGTGCGTCTCCCTACATCTACCCACTATATGGTTTAGGAGAGCTCCCTCAGGTATGCCCTGTCAAGCTATACGAAAAATATACTTTATTTCGGGTTCATTATCGATCAACTGAAATTCATCATGCTCCAACAGGCATTTGCTCGTCTAAGCGCTGTTTATGGTGTACTACATACATGCTGAACAAGCCAGAATGCAAGGTAACTAGCGAACTTTAGCTGGATCAAAACTTTGGAATGACAAAACATGAGTCGATTTCAAACTTCACACTAGTATGCCTAATTTTCCATATGTTTGCAGGTTGAATTCGATGAGAATGGTAAAGCTTATGGTGTGACCTCTGAAGGGGAGACTGCAAAATGCAAGAAGATTGTCTGTGATCCTTCATACTTGCCTGAAAAGGTAAATATAATTTAACAAAGTATTTTATGTTCATGTCTCCAGTTCTGAAAATGCATCAAACATCGAGCAGGTGAAGAAGGTTGGAAAGGTGGCACGTGCAATATGCATTATGAAGCATCCGATCCCTGACACCAAGGATTCACACTCTGTGCAGATCATTCTCCCAAAGAAACAACTAAAACGCAAATCAGACATGTAAGTCATCAGAAGCACAAAACCCAACACATTTAAAACAAATTATAACCAGATATAGGCTACGATATATTTTCTTTGTTGGCTCTTGTTATGCTGTGTAGGCATAATGGCCTTAAGCTCTATGATTCAGAACTAACAATAGGATAGAACGCACTGCATGTCTAGATGTATTTTATTCAAATAATCTAAATATGCTATATGTTCCATTTCAGGTATGTGTTTTGTTGCTCATACGCTCACAACATCGCACCCAAAGGCAAATTCATCGCTTTTGTTTCAAACTGAAGCTGAGACTGACAAGCCTGAGATTGAGCTGAAACCTGGGATCGATCTCCTTGGCCCTGTGGAGGAGACGTTCTTCGACATCTACGATAGATACGAACCCATTAACAATCCTGAAGAGGATAGCTGTTTCGTAACAAATGTAAGGACGCAGCCACAATTTTGATAGCTAGTCAGACCACACATGCCAAAGTGTTGATAAGTTAAAAAAAAATCTTCGTTTTGCAGAGCTACGATGCAACGACCCATTTTGAGACAACAGTGCAGGATGTGCTGTCCATGTACACAAGATCACTGGAAAGGTAATTGTTCGTAGTGTAAGAAATTCACGAAGTTTCAATATTGAAGTATTTTATTAGTTAAAGATGCCTTTAACTAGCAATTTAATCACCCAAACTTACTGAATGTAGGAGCTTGACCTTTCGGTGGACCTGAATGCTGCGAGTGCTGCTGAGCAAGAAGCTGCCTGAGTATACATTTGTGCAGCTCTGAGACAGCTGCTTATTGCGTTTTCTTCAATCCTTTCATAGATGGATCTGTTACTTCAAGTCCATTTCCTCTTGCTTTTGAGTTCTATTTATCCTCTTTTTTTGCGGGGAGTTCTGTTTATCCTTACAGAAGAAATAGAATGTCGAGATCATAAATACATTCTTTACTTGCGACAATATTATTCTGCGTTCCTAATGCCTGTTTATTCCTAATATTCTTATTATTTCACCTGAAGACCTAAGGTGATTGTTAACTATGAACAGGGCAGGGAATGCGTATTTTGATGCCTGGGATAGTTTTGTTGAAACGAACTTCGTTTTGACACCACCGTTGCTGTGGTCGTGCAATGATCCTACATTGTTACTATTATTGTTATTAACGACCCCTGCATTGTTATTGTTATGTTCCGCTAAATGGAAATTCATTGGTATTTTAACGCTGCATCAAGTAATTTTATCATCAATATATTCTACCTCCGCTCCCCTTAGTTTTCAATATCTCTAGAGGTGTCTACTGATTGCCCAGAACTAGCAGGCCCGAACGCATGAATCGTAACTATAAGAAATCTATTATTATATATATAATTGACAAAAAAGTATTCATGTTCGCTCTTAGGTCTAGAAATTACCACGTTAATTAGAAAAATAAAAAAATTACACATCACGCAATTATGAAACAAAAGTCGATAACCCCCTATACATATTTTTATAATTAGATACCAAAGAAAAAATTACCCACCCCTGTCATTATAAACAAGTTATCCGATAAACCCCTACAATATTTAAAAATTACACACCAAAGAAAATTTACCACAATGTTGATCTTTACTGCTACTTATAATCTAAACATTGTATAGACGAACGCCACAAATTATACTTCTATTAGATAGGTTGGATCAGTTTTTTTGTTTGGGAACGATGTTACAAACTTACAATTGAGTTAAGACACTATCTGGAGAGTAATGATGACGCATCAAATACTCACTAAGGGATGATGACTTGGTGAGAAAATTTTCCATTCTTTTCTGTTAGGTTAGAAATGTATTGCTATAAAGTAAATAATAATAAACTATATTTAAACTTCTACAATAATATAGAATAGTGTAGCAAATCAAGCCACGCAAATGCGAGGCTGCCATGCTAGTTCATTCTGTACGCATGATTTCTCGAAATTAATTACTTTATAGATATTTAGACAAAGTTAATGGTTATGTAAACTGGTTGGGTGGACAAAACATTTTTCAGTGATCGAATCGGAGGGGACAGTCTGGTGTCTGGTCCTTACCGTAGAGTTAGAGTTACCTTTTTCTGCGCGTATGGTGGCTGACGGGCCCACTTATACAATTGAAAGTCATCTAATTATTCGTTTTGGGTCCAACGACAGAATCCATCCAGCAGCCACTCCTTTATCCTCCACTAAACCATGTTCCATGTACAGCGTACGATGTACTCTGCCCGACATGGATAACGTGCTGCGGGAGCCTGCAAAGCAACGAGAGCACAAAACCAAACATCACGGCAGGGCGGAACTAAAGCACAGAAAAGGCATGACCGGCTAAGACAGAATATGGACTCGCATATTTTGTTTTTCGCTGAAAAACTTATTTCTTAGAGGAATATGATACTGCATGTGTTGCCTGGTTCCTTCTATTTCTTCATGAGAATTTCACAAAAAAAAGTAATTGAATAAAAACATATTTTTCTCCTGACATGTGGTTAGAAAAAGAAACAACAAACACCACTCCCTCCTGAGGGACAACGCGACCCCTTCACCCCGAGAGACTAGGGGTGAGGCTGGAGGCTGGGTCGAGCTGTAGTTGCTACGGTTGACTAAGCCACGACTCCATCTTGCAATGTGTTCTCCTGCCACCATCTCGTAGATGGCTTTCTCCGCCACTTTCCCCCCTGCCTTTACTTGCTCTCTTGCTACCTTGAATGTTTTAGGAGAAACGACTATGAAAATGAGCGGCTAAATCAACCTTGCTTTTAGTAGATTTTTTTATGATCTATGTTTCTTTTGCTTTAGATTTTAAGTTTTTGACGTTCAGGAGCACCTAGTGCAATAATACATGTCCTAATTGTCAAGAGCAAAATTCAGAGGTATTAGTTTCTTTTCCGATTCTCTTAGCCAGCCAAATTAGGGGTCGTTTAGGAGAAACGACTAGTGCAACATTGAATTCTAAAGCACTGTATTTTAGTTTTTGAAGTATTGAAGAAGCACATGAGCTCTCTTGCAATATGAAGTTTATTTTTCTTACAATCACATCCCACCATTGTGCAACAATGTCATCCCGGCACCCAAATAATTGTTCTGGGGGCCGCTTATGAAAAAAGTACCATGTTTAGGGAGTAATCACTATAGTGGTATGCTAGAAGAATCTAAGACAAACATTATACTCCTTGGCTGCTCATTTTCCCCCTATTGTCTGACATATAGAAAGTCCATATTTTTCTTTCATTCTTACTTACCAAGCCCCAAAAATAAAAACACTAACAAGAGTGACTATCATAATATTTTTATGAGGATAAGATCACTATATTGATCAGCACCAATCCAGCAAACACATGGACAAGAATCCAATTGCAATTTAACATAATCTTAAGAAAATGAAGTAAATTACAAATACGAAATCTGAAGGAAAACGATAGTATGACTTCAAACCCATCGCACTTGCATGATCTTTCTTGAGAGTCTTTTTTCAGTGAAGGCTCTATTTACATTACATCTACTGTAAGAGCTTAACCATCATAATGTTCTTGGTGTCATCCCTTGGTCCATTTCATTTCTCCTCTGTGCTTAGGGTTTTCAGTGCGGCACTACTGTTTCGTTGAGCCTTTCTACTTTCAAGACATAAAAGAAGAGTCATTACCTTCCTTCTACAACTGTAACAGTAAAACTATTAGCGGAGTTCTGAATTTCTCCGTTTAAGGGTTCTATTTCATTGCTCCTTTGTGCAAAGTATGCAGGGCGATTAGGGATTGACAGTGTATTGCTTCCATTGTCTAGAGTGTAGACAACAGATGACATTGTTGGCCTGTCATCCGGGTTGTCCTGAACACACAAGAGAGCTACATGACTACAAAGAGAAACTTCGTCTACCAAACAAGTGTTCATGATAGATGGATCTGCCAAATCTTTTGTTCTCCTCTCCTTCCACATGTTCCATGCCTGAAACAGTTATAAACAACCACTTGATCGTCGTAATAACTAACAATTTCAAAGAACTATACAACTTGTCATATTGCATATACTCACGTAGACTACAAGATTTGGAAAGCCCATGATATGATTAATGGAGCTTCTCCTTGTGCCAGTGATAACCTCCAAGAGTAGCACGCCGAAGCTGTAGACATCAGACTTGACAGAGAAGACGACACCTTCCAGTGCATACTCAGGAGCCATGTAGCCACTGTTTGACCATTTAGCTATATAAATCATTCTATGACGCTGTATTTTATCATACATTTATTTGAGAATTGAGTCAAGTTGCTACTCACTATGTTCCGACAACACGTTGGGTATTTGCTTTTATCTGGCAATCACTAAAGATCCTTGCCATGCCAAAGTCTGCTATCTTGGGTTTCATCTCTGTATCTAGCAAAACATTGGCGGCTTTGAGATCTCTATGAATTATTGTCAATCTTGAATCTTGATGGAGGTAAAGAAGTCCTCTTGCAACTCCTTTGATTATATTAAACCATGTTGGCCAATCTAGCAACATTTTTCTTGAATTATCTGCATACTTACGAGAAAATGAAAGCATTATATGATCGAGCTACTTTGCTATCTGTTGACAATGTTGTATTACTAGCTAGAACCTACCAAAGAGGGTAGCATCTAAGCTTTTATTAGCCAAATACTCATAAATCAGGATCCTTTCGTCACCCTTGACACTGCAACCTAGAAGGCGAACCAAATTTCTGTGCTGCAACTTGGCTATTAGAATAACTTCATTCCTGAATTCCTCGGTTCCTTGCTCAGAATCCTTGCTTAGCCTTTTGATAGCAACTTCCTGACCACCGAGCATCCCCTTCAGAAATAGAAGAGAACTTATAAGCTCGTCATGCAGACTACTCAGTAAAACTACTCAACTAAATCAGCTACCAACTGAAAGAGTTACCATATAAACTTTGCCAAAACCTCCCTGTCCAATCTTATATGCTTCCGAGAAATTTTGCGTGGCGGACACTATATCATCGTACCTCACAAAGGGAAGCACAAAATCCTGTGCAGGGTTTCTTGTTCCAAATTTGTTATCTGATATATCCATACCACCAAAAATCAGCTCCCTTTGTAGTTTCGCATTTCCTATTTTACCTGCACCCAAAATTTAATAAACGGTATTGTCCAGTAAGAGAGTACTACATGACAAGCGAGTACAAATGTAGAGGTTCACCTCTGAACTTGAACCACGCTAGGTAAATGCCTGCAAGGATCAGAACACCGCTTGCCAAAACTACAGTCTACAGCAGTACAATCTTCGCCACACTCAACTTTGCCCTTTTACCTGTACAATACTAGTGCGACTTTTAGTTATGCAAATGCAGAGCCCTACTAAAAACATCAACACATATAGGCAGTACTGCATGTAGGTTGTAAAGAAAAAATGATGCCACACACCAGCGTGGATGCCTGTAACACGGAGGTAGAGCGTGTCGCTGCGGACCACGTCGCCCATCTTGGCCGTATCAATCAACTCCCCTGCCCACACCAGGCACCTCGTCACGTCCCCCGTCGACGTGCTGCTGCTCAGCCGCAGATTAGCGTAAGCGTACGCCACGCAGGAGCAGTTCCGGCGGCACGCCGCGGCGCACTCCTCGGAGCTCGTGTTCCCGACGCGCACGAACCCGTCGGGCGTTTTCATCCCCGGCAGCGTCACGAACCCGTCGCCGCCGCACCACAGCGCCTCCGTCCGCCGGCAGCCCCGCGAGAAGTTGCCGCCGCTCCACTCCTCCGAGCTCGCCGGCTCGAAGCCGTCGAGGCACCTGCACGTCGGGACGGCGCCGGTGCCGTCGCAGTAGCCGTTCGCGCCGCAGCGGCCGTAGCGGCGGCACGCTCCGGCGCCCGGCCACGACCCGAGCACGGCCCACGCCGCCGCGCTCCGGTCCCAGCTCTGGAGCTGGTACTCGCCGTCGTGGGTGAGCACGTACCTGGTGGCGCGCGCGGCGCCGTCGGCGAGGCTGTAGGTGAGGTAGATCTCGTCGTCGGTGTTAACGAACACCACGTAGACGGGGCTGCTGCTGTTCGCCGCCGCCACCTGGTACTGGCTCGCCACCATGTAGCCCGTCCACGGCGCGCTGCGCATCACGGGGCGCGTCCCGTTCCAGAGGAACAGCTGGATGATCCGGTCGGGGTCCGCGCCGAAGGCGAAGCTCCCCGGCGACGGGTCGTCGGGGGCCTTCCACGACACCAACCTCTCGCCGCTCCGGGTCCTGTACCTGAACCGGATGTTCATGCCCGGGAGAAGCGTGTCGCTCGGGTGCTCGAAGCTCTGCCATAGCGCGGTGCCGTTCGGTGACCTGATGACGAGGTCGCCGTTGTTCAGAAGCACCGCGGCGGTGGCTGCCGCCGGGGTGACGACGAAGGGTCGACGCTGCTGGTGATGTTGGTCGTCCAGACAACGCGGCCGTCGGCGTCGGACAAGACGAGGTCGGAGGTGTTGGTTGCCAGGGAGAGCGTTGGTGTTGCAGGGGACGTGCTGTTTGTGACGGAGGCCTCTCGGTTGGCAACCCACACGACGGTGAACTGGGGGATGTCGTTGTACCAGATGCCGAGGTACAGTTTCTCCGGGCTTGATTTGCTTGGGGAGAAGAAGCCTAACGCGAAGCTGCCGTCCTCCGATATGATGGTGGCGCCAGGGGAGAGCGGCTTGCCGGGGACGATCCGGTCGTCGGATGCACACCGCGGCAGCAGGAGGAGAAACAGGATAGAGGTGCAGGTGATGATCACTGACCAATCCATCTAAGCACTTGTTGGTACTGGCGGAACTGAATGAATTCTGAAAAGAGTGAACTAATACCAATGCAGTGCAAATATATATGTACTATCTGTTGTTGAGTAGGATCAGCAAGATACACTGACGAAGTTTGTCTACAAGCAACAATATTTAACGTAGGTTGATATATGAACGCTGACTTGATAATCACAGCGATATCATGTGAAAACGTTGTTCCTAGCCACAGAAACGCTCAGTGGTCCAGTTAAATACATCGGTTTGAATTCAACTGGACTAGTTTAAGGATTCAGCCCCTTTTCACGGTTGACATTTCAGCTGTCCACGTTGGATAGATAGCACGGGGTCAGGATGACGACTGCCACACTAGTGACAAAGAAAAAACTGAATTAGTCAAGTTATGTTGAGCAGGTACGTACGTACCATCGTTTTTTGTAGAAGCAAAGCATAAGTTTAAATTTGATCCTAGCTATCGTTGTCTCACACTCCAGCTCGATCTGCTCACATTGCTGCCGAACCAATCATCCAGCAGGCGCCTGAACTCTGAACTTTCTGTTGTACTGACGCACACCTTATTTATACTGGGTTTAGTGTATGAAGACGACCACAAGCACATCGGCAAATTTTGACCCTATCTCGTATAGGAAGGGTTTGCAAGAAACCGTAGCGGTCAACTAACCCTTCGGCCCTGCTGATCTCTAGTTAATGCTGGACCTCAGGGACTAGAGATGAAAACGGTCGGGGTGAATGTGATCGGGAAATCTAATCTAAACCAATAAAGAATCAGTTGAGAGAAAATCAGTTTTACCTTGTCATCTTATCTACCCCGCCATCTGAACCATCTTGCCATATTGTGGGCCTAAAATCCAACGCTCAAATCTCTGATTTTTCTCACCTAATACAACAGCGTATCCCCATCGATCGTTTCTCCCTCACGGCGTGATTGCGGGCTTCTTCCAAGTTTCACGAGGAAATCTTCCATCGTCGTGCCGTATTGATTCTTGTGTGCATTCGCATCCGTGATTTTCGCCAGCAAATCGCGCCAGCGTTTCCTTGTTTTGTTTTATTCCTCGATCTAGATCAACATACACAGCCGTGAGTGTAAGGAGGATGTATATTGCAGGTGGAGCCGTGGAGGGTGGTGACCGCCGCCGCCTGCTGCCGACAATACCACCACCAGCAGTCTCCTCGTACAAGCTAGCGGAGGACGATGGGATCGGAGGTGCAAAGCGGGCCGGATGGGACGAGGAGTCCATCTTCCTTGCAGCGCTCATCATCGACTTCGAGGACACCCCCGTGGGCGAGTAGTGTCGCAAGAGGCGGTCCTCCACATCGCGCAAGGGTCGCCATCGCAGCTAACCACGATCAGTTCAGATTCGTCCCCGGAAAGCCTTTCGCCACCGCTCACCTCTAGCGTCTCGTCGTTCGCCGCTGGATCAGCTCCTCCGTGTCTACTCATCTCTGTTCTGCTGGTTGCCGCTCCCGGTGCAATCCGCTCCTCGCCGTCGTAAGTGATCTTCCCCGAGGCCCCGATTCCAATTCCAGGCTAGCGTGTCACCTTCGCTGGCCTCTAAACCTGGTAATGGTGCCTCCAGGCCAATTTTTGCTGCAGGTAGCCTCATCTTCCACGCTACGCCCCTCATCAATCAGTCAGACACGGGCACGTGGATTTCGGCATGGAGGACAACAAAGCATGCGGCCACACACAGGTCGGGAAAAAATCCATCACACAGTACAGGTTTTGAGAAATTGCTGTGGTATTTGATATTTCATTTTCTGGCATCCAATTTCGTTAACTTGCTGTTCGAATTGATGCAGGTTACTGTCTTGTGTAGAATTAGCAAAACCCGGTTCACTATGGGGCACTTGGCCGGCATGCATGCATTTTATGGGTGTGCTGCATCAGATGCTTGCCGTTTGTTGCTAGGTGGTACAATCTGCTCATGCTGATCGTATGACTTTTGATTTAATTCATGCAACTCCTTCTGATTTTGGATTACTCAAATTTGTGCACGATCCTGTTATATTCAACTAGGGATCTGTGTCGATTGATTGAATTTAAAACACTGTAGTTTGATATTGCTTTGGATTATGTCATTTTCTACGACAATCTAACTCATTGTTTCTTCAAATTAAGTTCAAGTGTTTCACAGTGGGAAAAGCTATATATTTCTTAATTAGTAACGTATAATTGATAGTTTGAAGTAAATGCTGGATTAGTTAATATAATGAAATAACTTGTATGAAAACCCTTGACGAGTTACTAAATAATCTATGATAACAATATATATGACTCTCTTTTCTTTTGACACGTTGGTTACAACGGCTCTATACATACTCGTGTTACAGGATTTATTGTTGTGCGAAGACAATGAATCAAAAGATACCTCTGTAGTTTTTTTTTCTTTGTGTTTTATTATTTATCTCACATCTTATCAAAAGATAATTAATCAACCAGTGTCTTGCCTCTTATACGTTTTAAGAAATATCAGCAATTGTCATATAAATGTTGTTGGCTTAATTTTTATCCACATATAATCTGTTGTCATGTACATCTTAAATATAGTTTTGATCCTTTAAGACATGTACGTGCCGTATGTGCATTGGTACTAGTATGCTAATACATTAGGATGCGGAATGCAATACTAGGGACAAAGAAAAATCTGAAATGGTAGTCCAGCTATGTGGACTATGTACGTGGGGTTGCTTCGACTCCGAGGTAATATATGGGTCCATGGTTTAATTGTACAAGCAATCATGAGTTTGATCCTATATATCTCTGTCTGTCTTACTCTCCGGCTCTGGAGACATTGTTGCCGAACCAATCATCGAGAAGCGCCTGAAAACTCTGAATTTTGTGTTTACTGACGCAATCATTTGTGGTTTTACAAAGGACAAAGGAAGGTTACGTATTGATAAACCACTACTTCAAATTCAGCCGTGAGGAAAAACCTTATTCAGGACAAAAAGTTTACTGTGAAATAAAACCTTACTCAATTTGAGAGAAATGTCCGCAACAAAGCGTACAGTATGACATCTGCAAATAAATATAAACTATACCTAATGCAACAGTGAGATCCATCTTTGAAGATTAAGGAAAAAAACTAGGATTGTAGGACGATGAATTACCTCGATCGCCTCCATTTTTTTAGACCGCTCTAGGATTGTGGGCCTCACGAATTAATATCCGTACGGCCCATAGACGGATACTTCCTAACTGATGCTTATTGGGCTCTCCCAGTTGGGCAACGAATAATTGAGTTTGAAATTGGGCCGAGTGAATGTCCCTGCTACAAATAAGAATAACTAAGGTTCAAAAAAAAAAAAGAATAACTATTACAACTCGAGTTTCCATTGAAATTTGTTTGTTAAATAAGTGACGAATTGTACGACTGTTTGAGCTAACAATGAGCCATATGATGCTCAACGATTTCTTCTCATGAATAAATTGCAACACCATGGACCTTAATTAATCCTCTTAAACCGGAACAAGATAGAAAATGAATATACCTTGTGTGATTTTAATTCAGACATTGTTGAACGAAGCAGAGCACAAGAATTTCTCTGTTCGGTCACAAAAGTCACTTGCCTAAGATGCTTTGAGAGTTCGTAACTATGTTCCTTGAACGGCCACAGGACGACAGGAGTATATAAATCCAAAACGGATTTCGTACTTGCAGGGTAACGCTGTCACCATGAGCAGGCGCAGCGCCGAAACGCGCAGGCAACGTGCCACGGGCCACCGGCCACGTGTAGGCAGCGCCTCCATACTTCGCCGCCGCGACGTCCGCTGCTACAGCCACACAAAACCGTCGCCGATGACCCGTACCGCGCAAAAGATCATTCAGGCTGCGCGGCGAGCATTAAGCATTTTTTTTTACAAGAGCAGCCGCGGGGAGTTTATCCATGCTGCTCCGGGTGAAGATCGTTAGCGTCCACTCGGCGGTGCTTCTCGGCCGTGATCATGGCGCCGGCGCGGCAGCTCCTCGGGTGGTGCTCGGCCTCCGAGACCGGCGGCGCGGCCGGAGGACCGGCAGCAGTGCCAGACGGCGGAGGAGCGTCACCGTGACGATGGCGCTGAAGGAGGAACCGGAGAGCAGCCGCAGGGGCTTCGCCGGCGGCCCGAGCTGGGACCCCGGGCTGGAGATCGAAGTCCCCTTCGAGCAAAGACCGGTAACTGAACTGCTCACTTCCGATTGCCTTGTATTGCGTTAGACAGAAAATCTCGAGTCAATCAAGGCTGCATAAGCTTATCTGAGAATCTATGGTGCTGGTGCAATATTGTTGCTAGTGTTGATTTTGACATGTTTCTGCAGGTGAATGAGTACTCTGCTCTCAAGGATAGCATCCTCTACTCGTGGGCAGAGCTGAGCCCCGGGTCCTTCTTCCTGCGGCTGGGCAGCCTGTGGCTGGTGACCTTCACGGTGCTCGCCGCTCCGATTGCGGCCGCAAGCTTCAATCCTGGAAAGGTAGCCACCCAAACTTCTTCTGTCTTCCCTGAAAAAACCTTTTTGGTGCTGTTTCATTTCACTACATGCAAGTGGAATTCCATAACAGAGTCACAAAGAGCACATCGCTGTCTGTAGGTTAGGGCCCCTGTCAAATTGTGTCTCAGTTGAGACGGGGTCTCGTGCCAGTTCGTGCGCGTTCTTGCAAATTATCTTTGCCCTTCTCCGTCATTGTAATTCTGTCTACAATATGCAGGATCCACTGAAGTTTGTGCTAGCAGCTGGAATTGGGACTCTGCTCCTGGTGTCATTGGTGGTTCTCAGGATCTATCTGGTAAGTACCGAGGGACATCAGAACAAATCTGATAAGTTCAGCAAATGTTGTTGGTACAGAAAGTGAAAAGACTGCTCGGACATGTGATGGGAGCACACTGAAATGATGAGGAAATTGGGATGTTTTCCCAGACTGCTCGATTCTGAAGTGTGCTAATATCAATTCAATAACTATTGCGGTGCAGGGATGGAGTTATGTTGGTGATAGGCTCTTGTCAGCAGTCGTGCCGTATGAAGAAACCGGATGGTACGACGGGCAAATGTGGGTCAAGCCACCTGAGGTAAATGTCCTTTTTAGCAACAAACAAATGCTATATGAGTAAATTTCAACATATGCTTGGGACCATATGTGTACATTTCATCATGAACCAACACATTTTCTTATACAGATACATTGTCATGTGCAAGTTCATTTTAATTACAAATATATTTCATTAGACTTCCTACTAGCATATTTTGCGACAGTACGAGCGAGGCAGTCAAAATACGGAGGAAGGACAATTCTGTAGTCTTTACAATTCTGTAGTCTTTATCCCGTTCAATTAGTTGGTTCAGTTCAGAACAGTTTACAATATGTTTTTTTTCCCATTTTGCTGCAGGTATTGGCTCGTGACAGGCTCTTGGGATCTTACAAGGTATTATAGCCGTTTGGAAGGATTGTTTTGTTTATTTAGTCGCAAACATATATCCAACCCAAGGCAGAATCGCACTGCTCTGTCTTACTGAATTTATTCTGCAGGTAAAGCCGGTGATCAACCTGCTGAAGCAGACGCTTGTGGGCACCGGCGCGCTCCTCGTCGGGGCTGTGTTCCTCTTCGTGTTTGCCGCGCCTGTCGAGGACTTCATCCACAGCTTGAACCAGCCTCCGCCCGCTGGGTCCAAACCGAGCTTGAGGTGCGTAGTAATGCGGACACCATACTTTACCTGAACAATTTACAATCTGGCTTCATTTTTGCATCACTGCACACAGGAGGGAGGAGCTGCTGCGTCTACCTGTGGAGGTGATTCAAGATGACGACCTCGCCGCGGCCGCGGCGGAAGCCGCCGACGGACGCCCTGTCTACTGCAGAGACCGTTACTACCGGGCGCTCGCTGGCGGGCAGTACTGCAAATGGGATGATCTGCTGAACTGATAACTAGCTAGTTCAATACTTGTTCTGAAATGTTGTTTGCCATCTTGATATGGGAAACATAAAAATGCATCTTATCCGAATGAAATTTTGTGACGATCCTGCCGGGTTTATAAGAACAGGGCTTTCGAATTCAATTTTCCTCTTCTTTTATTAATGACAAATGCTGATTACGGGTCACTAAGTCCTGGTTGCTTGCCTTAAACAACCATTGGCTTAGCCAGCAGGCTCTGGCAAACGATATTCGTTTGATGCATGATAAATCTACCTCTGATTGGTGCTATTAATAAGATTCACATGCAATATAATATATTCATATTGCTCCAAAAAAATATGATATAATCATAGAAACTCCAATCAAAATGCAACCTTGACGACTAACATCAGTGTGCTAAATAACTTATCTATATATACTATATAGAGGCAACCTACTAACAAACATTAATTGCTATAAAGCTGGATCCTCATGCTTCCACATCATCCTAATTATTCAGTCCGTCCGATCATAATATCCTTTCCACCCTGAGCGTTAGATCAGAGCAAGCAAGCAAACAGACCACTCGCATACTGATCTCTTCCACTGCAGGCGGCAGCACCATCATTTTCAATTGTCATTCATTCTACCTCAATGGTTTTTATTGTCCGTTAGCAGCATTACCAAGCCTGTCCAACTTAAATATTCTATGCCTCCCATAATAGTTCACTAGCAGCGGTTTTCCATGGCCAATTAAAAATCTTCTACCTCTCCTTTTCAGCATTGGCAGCCGCCATGGCTGCGACCAGGCTCTTCGACTGGTCTCTCTCTCTCTCTCTCTCTCTCTCTCTCTCTCTTCTTTTCAGGTATGGATTATTTTCATGTTTATCAATAGATGTATAATCGAATCATGTCCATTTGAGCATAGTAAGGTTGTACACTTATGGTCTTTTAGTGCCTCTTTGTACAGGTCTAGATGCCCATGATCCTTACCTATGTTCGTTGCAATAATATACCCAGAGTGAAAGCTATTTCTTGCCTATCCAATGGAAAAGAGGGTGAAAGCTATTCTAAACCAAACAAAACATGCTGCAAAGTCAGTACAACCACCCATGCTAATAGCCTTTTTTTTGTCTCTCTCTATTCTCATATTTCAAGCACCCTGATCTACCTTCTTGATACCTAGAGAAGCTTGAATGGTAACAATATCATTCCTGTCACATGTGCAGTCCTTTCGTTTATCATAAAATTAATTTATAAATTTTGGAATTTCGTCCTGCAATTTTGGCAACAAACAAAAGTTGATGGTTAACTGATGTTTTCTCTATTTCTTTCTAAGATACGTCTAAGTAAAAGCATCATCTCCTATGTTAATAGTAAATTTGATTATGTCCCACATATGTCTTCTTTCATTTTCCTAAATTATGGACAACAAGTTCTTCATGCCATGTGGTTCGCAAAAAAAAATTCTTCATGCTATGTAATTGTTTTTAGGGAAATAAAACAAGAATTCAGATAGCATGACTTCGTAAAAGAAAAGAATTGTCACAAGTTTGGCTTGGGATTGCCTGCTTGAGTGCGTGTAATTTTTTTAAAAGAAACATTGCGTGTAAATTGTAGATAACAACCTTTGAAAAAAAAGACTCAATCATAAGAAGAAACTTAGAATTCCAACAGTTTGTTCAGCCAAATCCTATTCATAAACTGTACAAAAGTTTTCTCACCTTATCCTTTCTACTCCCGCAGCAACGCGTGGGGAGTCACCTAGTATGTTATATATACAGAGACTAATGACGTTTGTAAACAACATCATCATAACGTTCATTGCGAACTATTAGCATTCACTCTTTGCCACTATTAGCATTCACTCTTTCAGACATGTGCCACTATTATATAATAACAGAAATAAGTATTTGTCAGAAATAAAATTCTTATGCACATTCTTGCCGCTCCATGAGAGAGCCACCGTACATTTAAAGCAAGTAGCATTGAAAGGGATGCTTCTTAAATTTAGAGAATAGCGTGTTTGAAATATGAGTGACGTAAATTTGACTTGACTTGAGTTCGGGATGAAACGAAACCAGATTCAAAAGAGAGTTAATCATTTGTTAATTCAGTTACGTGCCGTCTTCCATTCGAGTTAGTTATCGGCCGAGTTATGTTCTCATCAGAACGTATACAGCATTAGCTAATTGTCATCCTCACTAAAAAATCCTGTGAAACGCCTCAACGTCATGCATTGCTAAAACATGCATCACCACTCCGCTTTGCGATAGCATTAGTAGTAGCTAAGCTACCGTCCTATCTAATTAGGTGTCGTGCAAACAAGAACATCGCAAAGAGTACAGCGTGACTGTTAGCGCGTCGTGGCGGTAATTGGCTTTTTTTTTTTTTTTTTTTTGATAGGAGTGGCGGTAATTGGCTTCGAAGAAGAAAACAGCAAGCAGACGTGGTATCCTGTCACTACTAGCCTTCACTCTTTCAGGCATGTTCATTGCGCTAGTAGTATGTGTTGATAAAGAGTAGTGCAATGCGACTGATGATACGTTTAGACTAAAAACGTACACACAGATCTAGTTCTAGGCCTCTTTGGAACGCAGGAATTTTACAGGAATCGCACAGGAATTTCACAGGAAACAGTTCAATTTCACAGGAAAAACACAGGGAAGAAAAAAACTTCCTCCAATCCAAAAAAGCCCTTGTTATGTCATTGCTTGACACCCTTCCATTAGCGTGCGACGTACTTAATTGTTCCAGCTAAGCCGCTGCTTATGTGCAGAAGTAATTCTCCCGCGCGGTTTTTTTTTTTTTTTTTTTTTTTTTTGCGAAAGGGGGTGGGAATTATATTAAACTGTTGAACAGTACAGCCCACATCCTTTTACAACTAGCCCCCCAGGCACATTTACAGAAAAAACCCTGAAGAAAAAGAAAATACAACGAAGTCCTTCATCTTCCAGGATCTTCCCGACAGATCTCCTCACCGCCGATCTCCACCAACGCCGGCAGCAGCTCCCCTCCTCCATCCCTGACCGCGGACTCCAAACATTGGACAAGCCGATTGGATAAACACGAAGAAGGCGCCGCACCGGCCACCGCACCGTCAGCAGATCGAAGGAAGAAAAGCATGCCACCACCACCCAGCGAAGAACAGCAGCGAGAAGCACAAAATCCGAGCCATCAGCGCCCAAGGAAGACGCCAATCGACCGGCACAACCATCCACCATCGCCAGCACCGCCGGCGAGGGGCACAAAAAGCCCATCCACCCTTTCGCAGAAGGAAGGAAGGCAAAGATGCTCCACAGGCCTCACCAGAGAAGAAGTCGCCGCCGCCGACGACGACGCCACCGGATCCGCCAAGGGAGAGACGAGGAACAGCCGCCATCACCGCATCGGGCGTCGGCGCCGTTACCCAAACCCTAACACGGGTAAACCTATTCTACAACCTAAGCTAGAGCTAAAAGGAAGAGAAAACGGAGCCGGACGGCGATTTCCAGCTCTCCCCACTCTCCGGAGCTACGTGGCCACCGGAGAGGAGGGAGAGCCGGCGGAATCGCCGCCGGAGAAGGACCTCGCCTCTAAATCGCCCTCTCGCTACTGTAGCTGGGGAGGACGGTTCGAGACAGCAGGACAAACGCTACAGCTATATTCAATGGCTGTTCATACATTCTCCCGCGGGTGTTGATGAAATAGCAGCTGGTTCCCCAATCTGATCGTGTAAATTTGAATCGTCTGACACATACAGGCAGGGGATAGAAGGAATAAAAAGTGTCCAAGGAATGCAGACAGGCAGACACTAGTTGCAGACTTTCTTGCAACCACGCGCACGCTAGACTTCTAAGGCCATTCTCAATGCACTCTTTCATTTTATTGTTTCTAAGACTAAATTTAGGAAAGAGAGCCAGCTTCCTTTCATGGGGATGAAAGGTCTCTCACAAGAGATGAAAGTTTCTCTTCTCTCTTCTCATAATTAGCTTGCCAAGTCAGCAAAAAATGCATATGTGGCATAAATTTTAATGCTTATAAAAGGATGCATTGAGACTGGCCTAAAGGTGCTCCCAAAGAGAGGGAGATCATCCGGCGTCGCTGTCGAGAACGATCAGTTGAGACAGAGATCGTCCAGGTAAGGTGAGTAGTCTTGTACGCAATCGAAAAATCGCACATGGTATCTCGAGCCGCCATGATTCATATAAAAAAAATGTTTCCCGGGGATCCACGCGTAATTAATAGCATGTTTAACATGTACTGATATATTTCTAATCAAAGTCTTCCGGATGAGTTTGGCTACCCTATTACCACGAGCTGTGCTAGCCAACAATGTTCGACTTACCTTCCCGAAAACTGTTGTCGGAGGGGGTGTCTCGCCCTTTCACTTCGCAACTTGTATGAATTTAGAAGAGTCATAGGTGATGTGGCATTGACATGGCAAGATGGTATAGGGATTAAATTTGACTCGTGTTGCGGGGTATTTATAGATTAAAAAATGTTGTATAGTGAAATAAACTAGAGCTGAATCACAAAAGATAAATGAGTTCAAGCTAAATGAGATAAAAATTTAATCCACACTATACCAAATATATTTTTGGTTCTTAGTACTCATATGCAACCCATTTTCCCTCATTTCTAAGTTGATTTTAAAGGCTACTTTAATTGGGTGTATATAATATAAATGTGACATACGTTCGTAACAATTCATTTAGGTTATAAATGCTTCACACCAGGTCTTTCAAGATCTTTTATAATTCAAAACTACTTTAGCCTTGAGACATGTAGCCATGTTGGCATTATATCACCAAAAAGGGTCCAAAATTTGAACCAAGGTTGGAAGTGCAGATTTCTAGTAGTAAGGGTTTAAAGTCTAACTACATTTATAGTTAGTATTGTACTTTTCATGTTTCTGCCTTTTTAGAAGGGCCTGTCTGTAGCTCACCCGGGCAAAAAAAACCTCTCCCTAATACCCGAATTTTCTAATCACTCGATCATCATCCAACGGTTGTCCCGTTTTCTTCAACCTCGAGACTCAATTAATCCAGCAGCCCGATGGGATCTCGCCCAGCTCCTACCCCCGCCCCCACGTGCCATCACCCGGCCTCGGCGGGCTAGGGTCTCGCCGGAGTTCCATGCCGGCGGCCCTATCCCGTCGAGGCGCCGTCATCCTCGCCTCCGCCCCAATCCTGCCCAACCGCCATCTCCCGCCGCCCGCTCCTACCGCGCCCCCGCCGCCTCCGCCTCCGTCGTCTCTCCCGCCACCCAACCGTCGGGCCGGCCTCCCCCCCCCCCCCCCCCCCAAACCTCTTTCTAGGTCCGGTGCTCTCCGGTGATCCCTCAACCCCCCAACCCGAAACACTAACCTCGACCCGGCGGGGTTCCGCCGGAGTCGGGGAAGACTAGATTTCATTGAATTTGCTTGCACGCTGTGCATAAAAATTCGGGTGACAGACTCCCCTAAATCACCCGAGTACAATTTAGCAATGCCCTTTTTAGAAATGATGAATATTTCATTTGACTACCTGATTTTCATTTGGCAATTCGGTTTCCACTATAAAACATGTTGGAATTTTCAAATACTTGTATATGTCCTTTAACAGATAGTACATAAGTTCAACCTAAATTATTGCAAAATTCTTTTATTGTAAGCATCTAAGAAGTAATCATTAAAAACTTTTTCAACTATACCATGGTATTAGCAAAACCATTGCCCATCATTTACGTAGCATGTGGTTACTGACCTTTGACGGTGTATGATTTTAGATTTATGCACAAAGCGACGGCTTATAACATGTGACAAGTATGAGGGACGTAAAAAATGCCAATAATTTCACATAACAATTGGTTTTTGTTTATTTTAGTTTGAAATGAATTCAACACATCAGTTCTTTGAAACGAAAGTTTGGAAGTCTAGATCCTTTTTGCAATATTGAAGATAAGAAAAAAAATTGGGTTTAAAAGTTAAATCGCCCGTTGTAGGAGTTACCAGTGGGAAAAATAAAGAAACATAAGCAAATAAAATCCTAACACTTTCACTCGGTCTCACCCTTAATCTATGACAGTCTGGCGGATTACCATGAGAAAGTACCAAAGCCATGTTCTGATGAATTATTATAAGAAATGATTCGAGTATCAGTCCCAAAGTTTGTTT
Source organism: Eragrostis nindensis (assembly GCA_012490785.1). NCBI lineage: Eukaryota > Viridiplantae > Streptophyta > Magnoliopsida > Poales > Poaceae > Eragrostis > Eragrostis nindensis. Next base: position 25,838 of record JAAXCT010003252.1, read on the forward strand.
ACTGCATCGCCATTACCATTTCCGAGCAATATGTTGCCAATTTGTTCATCATTCAACAAATACATACGTGGATCGTGTTTGGCTCGTAATCCATGAGCTACAAAGCATGCTACAGTTTGGTCACGATCATCATATTGACCTGACTATTGTTGGGTGTGAGCTTAGGAACAGGTCTTGTTCACGACACAAAATCTTAAGCTCGATTCCCCGCTTGGTTGCTCATGAGATACTTTTTTGCATCTCATAGAGCATCTCCAGCAGTGCACCTAAAATTGAAGACCTAAAACTTGTTTTAGGTGTAGGAGAGAGAAGATTCTTAGAAAATTTTTGTACTCCTCTCCAGCAGACAACCTAAAACCTGATACCTATAAAGCTGTCTGATAATACTTCTCACTTTAGGGTGAGTTTCGTAAAAATGTCAAGACACAGAAAAATAATGAATAATTACACCTTTTTGCGAGGGCTTTTCTGCAAAATTGCCAACCTTATCCAAACCGACGGGCTGCTTCTTCTCTGGTTCTCCGTCGCACAACTCTTCTTCTTCCCTGTGCTCTACGTTGCTCAAGCTCACCCTCCACCGCCCCTCAAGCTCGCCCTCCTCCCCCACCCCCCCCCCCCCCTCCAACGTCCCCCCCCCCCGCCCTCCAGCCATCCTCGCTCCGCCTCCAAGCCTGCTCGCCTCCTCAAGCACCTTCCATGGTGGCTCCTCAAGCTCGCTGCGCCGCCGCCTCCAGACCGTCGGCCGCCGCCTCGACGAGCCTCCACGCGTGCCTCGGTGAGCCGCCGGCTCCGCGCGCACCGACGCGCCTCGCGCCCCAGGTAACCATCCGCCTCACGCACCCCCGGCAAGCCGCTAGCATGTCGAAGCTTGAGCCTGTGCCATCCATGGCGGCAGGGGCGGACGAGGCGGGGGGAAGGTGTTCCTCGCCGTCCATGTCGGCGCCGGTGGCCGGATTCGCGATGGTGGGCCGAGATTTGGCGGCGGGTGGAAGATGTCGCGGCGGCGGGCGGAGGAGTTGGGCGGGGAAATGTCCAGCGCGAAGCGGTTGGCCTTTGTTGGCGATTTCTAGCATACCATTTTATATGCCAACTGCGCCTTATTTAGAGCATAAATGTTATCATTATAGGCCATTAACCCTTGATAATAGCACCATATTTGTATATATGTCGTTCTGGAGCTTTATTACAGAAACAGATGAAGAGGACGACATTCTGGACATTGTGGCTGATCTGGACCTGAAGAGAAAAGAACCAGCAGAAAAGGCCCACTGTGCCGATCGGCACAGACATGTGCCGACCGGCACATGGGACCCCAAGGCCACCGAAGCTGGCCCACCATTCAGTTTATTCTAGAAGGAAGTTATCCGAACCAATCTCGAGAGATATTCATCACGAAGAGATAAAAGATACTCGAAGATTTGAAAGAGCAACACAAGACTTGATCTCGAAGAAAACTGACTGGAAGGCCCACATGGAAGCTACCTAGGACTTCGGAACCGACTTAGGGAGGAAACCGAGCTGGACACGAGGCGTGCCGATCGGCACAGACCCTGTGCCGATCGGCACAAGGACTCTTTTCCCGAGAATCCTTTCCTTCCTGATGTACAGCCCTATATAAACTTGTAAAAGCCCTAAGGTTTCGGGATCCGCCGCCAGAGGGACAACACAGCTAGTAAGTTTAGAGCCACCGGGGCTTTGCCCCGTTCTTCATGTTCTCTAGTTGTTGATCAAGAACCATTGGTGCTAAAGAGGTGATCCATCAAGGTAGGCCTACTAGATGGTGATGTATCTTGCACTATGTATCATTGAAGTATGGTTGAATATGTGGATGAATGGTTTTGATTATTGATTGCCTGGATTTTATGGTCTTTACATGTGCTTGTTCCTACGCTTAGTGACGACTAAGTATTAGATGTTATCTTAATTGTGGTGGCATAAAGAAGTGACAAGATTCGTTCTCTCACTATCTCCATCGTGGTTAAGGTAGCATTGGGATCTTGTAATGCGCCATATTTGCACGTTGCCTCTGTACCTCCACAGCCCGCTAATGCATACGCGATGATCCTTGAGGTGATGTGTAGAGTGGGAAGAGGTCACCGATTAAGGCGATTGGTCGTGACAGGGCATTCCGGAAAGGGGCTTCGACCTACCGATCTTCGGTTATCAATAATTGAGTAATCCCGTTTATGATGCTATTTGATTAAGCTTTTTGGTTACGATCTCGACTAGCAGACTTGGCTAACTTACCCCATGACCTAATCTGTTCCTAGGCTCTTCAGACAACACTTCGGACAATTTCACCATGGTGCCGACCGGCACATCCCCTGTGCCGATCGGCACAACACCCCGTTTTCCTGAAACCCACGCTCACGCTCACTAGAAAGCTTGGCTAACTCTTTTACTGATGATTTTGCTTAATTCCCATTGGTCCTTGTGGTTCGATTAAACCTTGGAATACTCTTCTAGGGGAAAAAGACTACAACTGTACACCGTGCTCTTGCGGTATATAAGTGGGTGCGTAGATACGACCAACAAGCTGTCTTTTTCTGGCGCCGTTGCCGGGGACCTTTGTTCGAATTAGGCATTGTTTGAAGTTTGAGAAATTGGTCGCTGTGCCGACCGGCACACCTGTGTGCCGACCGGCACAGAGCTTTCTTTCTTTGATTTCTCTGTCTTTTCCAGTATATATGTCCTGTTTCATTTAACAGACAGGTATGGACGGCGCTAAGTCGAATAAACCCTTTAATTACCTCGATGATCCAGAGATTCTCTTTCGCAAGCGTAAGGCGGAAAAGAGAAGCAAGTCAGTGGGAGACATAGAAGACAACAGCGAGCCGCTCAGCAGCCCGAAGGCATTGTTTGCAGCTTTGGAAGAAGATAAGGAAGAAGAAGTTCCTGAAGAAGAAGACATGGGAGACGCAACACCAATTGCTAATCGTCTCAAGCCTGCCTTGGACAATGTCACCAAGACTGAATTCACTGCACAAGCTAGACCCTTTCGGCTGGAGCGTTACATGTCCTTGGTTGGTCAGCAACCGTTCACAGGTTCTGAAGATCCTAATATGCATTTGCAACATTTTCATGAAATCTGCGGTACCTTTCAATTGGAACATATGAATGACAATGAAGCCAAGGTGCGATTGTTCCCTTTATCTCTTATTGGGCGTCCTAAGCAGTGGTACCATGGGCTACCTACGCGACCAAGATTAGTTGGGATCTACTTTCTGCAGAATTTTTGGCAAAATACTTCCCTCCTGGCAAGACTCAAGCTTTGAAGAACAAGATCCTTGGATTCACTCAACTTGCTGATGAGAGCGTTGGAGAAGCATGGAATCGATTCAATGAGTACAAGGATGCTTGTCCGCACAATGGTCTTGCTGAATGGGAGCTAGTGGAAAGGATTCTACACGGGTTTGAATCTTTTGTCCCGACAACACTTAGATGCTTCGGCTGGAGGATCGTTTTTGGACAAGACACCCGCTCAAGCCACGGCTTTGATCAAGAAGATAGAGCAAAATCAATCATGGGTTGGTGAGAGAGAAAGTAGAAGCCTTCAACCTTCCACGGGAAAGATGAAGAGTGTGGTGGAAAGAGCTTATGATGAATTGCTTATGGACAAGCTTGACACCATACAAAGGAGATTAGACAAGATTGATCATATTCCCAAGGAAGAGACCGTCAAGCTAGCGGAAGCCCGTTCCACATGTGAAGAATGTGGAGAACTTGGTCATGTGAGCAAGGATTGCCCCGAAGATGTGAAAATGCTCAATTATATCAAGAGTCAAGGATGGAAGACTCCATATCAGCAACAAAGGAGTAGCTTCACCCCATCGTCGTCTATGCAAAATGCCATCCCTCTTCGTATTCAATGCCAAGAGTTCTTTCAAGCTCAAGAGAAAGTTAACAAGGACACTCAAGCTAAATTCAAGGAAGTTGATCGTGTGCTTGAAACAATCAATGACAAGGTCATCGAAGTGGGAAGTTCTAATCAGCAAATTCTCCAATTCATGAAGATGATGGAGAAACAAATGGCGCCATTGGCGGAGTCGGTAAAAGGCGAGAAAGGAGCTCTTCCTGGTAATACCCGCTCTGCAGAACAGCTGAAATCCATCGAGACGAGGTCTGGGAAGCAAACTGAAGATCCAAAGTTCGCAGCTGGGGCAAGACGACCTCGTGCCGACCGGCACGACACAGGTGCCGATCGGCACGCTACAGTTGACGGTGCCGACCAGCACGAGGATGGTGCCGATCGGCACAGTGAAGAAATCGACCTCTCGGGTCTGAAGAAGGGAACTGAGAACAAGGAACATGGTCCTGCTACCTTTCTGGATACGCAGCTGTTGACCAAGACAGAAAGAATTCGACATCATGATGAGCAATTCTCCAGGTTTGTCGATATTATGAAGAAGTTATATATCAATGTCCCGTTCCTTGATGCTCTTCAAGTGCCTACCTATGCTAAGTACATAAAGGATATTATGCAAAGCAAGAAGTCCTTAGCATCAGAAGAAGTAGTGAAGATGACAAGAGAGTGCACTGCGGCTATTAATGACATTACACCAGAAAGAAAAGAAGCCCGACCCCGGATCTCCTAGTATCCGGTGTTTGATTGGAGCTCAAATCTTTGAAGGGGCTTTATGCGATCTTGGAGCAAGTGTAAGTGTCATGCCTCGCTATGTCTTTACAAGTTTGAATTTGCCAGAGTTGGAGCCTACGGCTATGTGTTTGGAGTTGGCCGATCAATCGGTTCGCTATCCCGATGGAATTGCTGAAGATGTGCCTGTCCAAATTGGTGATCATATAGTTCCTGTGGATTTCATTGTGCTTGATATGGATAGAAGGACAAGGACTTCATTGATTTTGGGCCGGCCATTCTTGAGGACAGCGAAGGCGAACATTGATGTGGGGAGTGGAAAGATAAGTTTTGACATAAGTGGAGCCTCCTACACATTCAATTTTCGCCCCAAAGGAGAAGAAGGCCGTGCGGCATCCAAGTGGGTTGAGAAATACAAGTCTCCGCACCATAAAGCAATCGAGGGTATTGGAGGAAGGATATGTCCTATCATTGAAGGAGAAGAGACATGAGAACCTTGTAGTGTCGCAACTTTTTCCCGTAAGGCGGCACTAAGGAAGTGATTCATGCGGGGAGGTCAAGCTCTATGACCTTTTTAAAACTAAGAGCGCTTTTGGAGGCAACCCAATTTTCGGGAGCGAGTCGTAGGGTGAGTCTTTGTGTGTTTAGTGCTTTCGGGAGGGCAACCCGTGAATTAGAATTTAGTGCTAACCGGGAGGGCAACCCGGCCTTTAAATTGTTTGCTTGTAATCAACAATAATGCTCCCGGAATAAAATTTGTTAGTCCAAGTGTTTGCTTTAACTTTTGTGTGAACACTTGCGATGTCTGTTTACTTTCTGCAGTTTTTGTATTTTGCTTGCCGGCTAACAGCGCAGGAAGAAAAGAAACAAAAAGAGGAAATTCTGGAAGTGCCGACCGGCACACAGCCTGTGCCGATCGGCACGGTACAAGCACGCGCAATCGTGCTCTGTAAGTTACCCTGAACTGAAGATGAAAATTAATAAGGGGTAAAGTGGAGAAAATATGCGGAATATTTGATGAAGAAAAATTCGGAAAGGTAAGTGCAACAATTGTTCCGAGAATATTTCCGTGCTTTTGGTATTTTTCTGTGTCGCAGGAATATGTGGATGAGCCTTGCGAAGGAAGGAGGCACTGGCGGAAATTGGGCACAGTTGCCGACCGGCACAGCGGCGTGCCGATCGGCACAGCTAGGAAACGCCACCTCCAAGAATCTCGATGCTACAGGAAGTCTGACATCCGCGAAGAAATTCAAAATTTTGGGCAACACGAAGCAACGAAGTTTGAATCGGGCGCGAACTCCACAGTGCCGACCGGCACAACAGTATGCCGACCGCACAAGTCCAGGAATTCAAATTCTGTCATCAAAGTCTGCGCACATTGGAAGTAGGAGAGACCACTGATACCCATGCAACTGCCGAGCACAGGGGGGACACCGAGCACCCAGCCTCGGGATGGAGCAAGGTGCCGACCGGCACGTCCTCCGTGGCGATCGGCACCAACTGAAAAATTCGAATTTGAACGTGCTCCCCTGTCTCCCGACATGCGACACTGTATCAAGCATGGGGAAGAGGAAAAGAAGTGCTGAAGCCGAGGTACGTGCGAATCTGTGCAAATTTGAACCGTGCCGACCGGCACGGCACCGTGCCAATCGGCACAGGTTGGAAAGCTAATCTTTTGCAGGTGCGCCCCTGTTCCCCGACATCCGACACTGTACAAGCATGGGGAGGAGGAAAAGAAGGCGTGGCAGCCGAGGTACGACGGAATCCGCGAAATTTTGAATCGTGCCGACCGGCACGGCTCTGTGCCGACCGGCACGCGCGGGGAATTTGAACCGGCGGTTCCTTCCCTTGGAAGCCATGGAGAGCTATAAGAAGGGGCATCACCTCCCCCATTTTCGCCACAACTCCCTGGTAACCCTTTCCACTCCTCCACTTCCTCCATTTGCGCGATTCGTTTCCATTCTTTCGCAGGAAATGAAGGGATTTAGTTCCACGCTCAAGAGCGCCGGCAAGAAGATTCGCCGGGGGTTCAGCACCGGCGGATCGCACCACTCCGGTGGATCGCACCACGCCGGTGGATCACACCAAGTCGGAGGATCGCACCAAGCCGGCGACAACAACTCCGGCAGCGACACCGGCTCCTTCACCTCGACGCGGAGGGCAAGCTCGGCGGGCTATGACAGCCCCGAGCTCTCCGTCGAGATGACACCGCCACGAGGGCGGGATGACTTCTTCATCGGCCACCGCGACATCGGCATCCCTCGAGGACCAAGGCCGCGCACGAGGAGCGCAACCGCCGCCGCCGCCGCCGCCGCCGCCGATCGGATCATCCATGGAGGCCGAGCCGAGCGAGCCGGCATATGTGCCGCGCGCGGTTCGGGAGGGGTTCACCCTCACGAGTCGCGAGGAGGAGTTCTACTACACCACCATCCGCGGCCGCATCTTCCCCAACATCGACATGGATGAGGAGTTCCTCGCCAAGTCGGGGTATGGCCGGACCTCCAACAATGCCTCCTCAACCTTGGATGGGAGACCCTCCACGATCAAGCAAGCAGCTTCGACATCGAGCTCATCACCGAGTTCATCACCACCATGAGCCGCGAGGTGGACGAGCAAGGAGACGACAAGATCAAGTTCCGTGTGCGGGACGAGCCCTACTCCATCACGATCGAGGGCATCTCCGATGCTCTCGGTTTTGAAAGGGAGGCCCCCGTATACGGCGCGGCGACTACGGAGATGCTCGACACATTTTTGGCGCCGCATCGCCGACGCGGACGAGCGCAAGAGGGGCACATCAAGAACCCCACGATCCAAATCCTCCACCGGTGGATGGCCGCACGCCACCGGCCGCCTCGACACCACCAACATCTCCGACCCGGACTTGCATTGGCTCTACAACGCCATTGCGAGTCCGTGCAAGTGCAATCCCATCGGGACAATGGTGTCAAGTTGGTTTACCCAAAGGGCCAACCCTAGGGCGAGACTAGCTTTTGGAGGCTACCTCCAAACAATCATCTTCCAAGTCACCGAAGGTAACCTCATGATGAAGGAAGATTGTTGGATAAGAGCCGCGCTCATCGACGAGTCCATGGTGCGCGGGAAGACCATCACGGGCAGCGCCAAGCTCGGCTACTACGTGTGCGGCACCGGCATCAAGCTTCCCTGCGCCGAGCTCGCCCTCTTCCTCCAAACAAGATCAACGGAGGGAATTGGCTTGAGGCCGACCTCCGCGAGCGACACAGGTAACAAAGACCAAGCGCGGGAGAAAGGAGGTCGTCGGCCAGTCTTCGGCGAGCGCAGCAGCAGAGTGGGACAGCTGGGACGCGGCAGCAGCCGCGCAGCATCAACCAGCGCAGCAGGCACCCTGCCGATCGGCACGGGCTTTGTGCCGACCGGCACAGGACAGGTGCCGACCGGCACCAACCCCAGGTACTTCGTATGTCCCCTGTCTACCCTCAGCACTTCCAGGGGCGCCTTACTATGCTCCTGCAGGTCCTCCGGGGCGAACTTTGCCCCTATGCATCGGTACATCGACAACAACGTGCAATACGTTGAACGCATCGACGACTTGGCGGGCGCAATGCGGAGCAACACCGATGCGATGATTGACGAGTTCGGGAGATTGGAGGCGGCGTACTACGGCTTCGACTACAATCAGCCACCTCCATTTGATGGGTAGAGTGTTGTGTATGGCACAACTTGTGTATCGGTTTCCCGGTTTGCGTTTTTCTTTCCCTTTCGCATTCTCTTTTTATTTATTCCTTATGTGTGTGTGAGCGGGTTGGGAAACCATGTATCGGGTGTGTTTAGTTTGTTTGTGTGCTTTTACTCATGCATGTGTGCTAGTAGTTTAGTTTTATTTATGCAAGTGTGCTAGTAGTTTGTTTCGAATGATGCATCACCATGTAGCCCGTGCTTTCAAATCCAATATGATGATGATCTTTATTCTTTATTTGAAAAATGATACGAGTATGTATGTCTATCTTGAGAAGTGTTAATGATAATCGAGCGATGTTGAGCATAAATAAAAATTTCGAACTTTCACTAAAGTGTATTCGGCAAACACTTCATATGTGGCGTAGTGCATTTCAAAATTCCCATGCAAGGTCTAACAAAAAGATCAATTTTGGATGACATGACTTAGTACCTATTTCTTTATAAAATTCAAATGTTCTTATTGTGAGCTTTAGAATTACTCCATATCATTCGGTTATGCCCACCAATGCCAAATATATATGTGACTCAATTAAGCCTTTGCTAAGTAGAGACTATGATTGATGATTGAGCTCGGTTAAGATTTAATTCTTAGGGTATGAGACTTGGAAAAATGGCCACATCTTTCGCGTATCGTGTTGATTTTCTAGCCTATTCTAACTCGAGCTATGCAAATTACCGCATTGGAATTATGCATAATTCGCCGAGTATCCGATACTTGAGAACCAAATTCTTTGATTCGAACATCAATCCTTGACCACATCCTATTGTATTCTTGGCTATACATCTGACACAGCAGTTCCAACGAAAACTCCGGGCGAAATTGGCAGGTACAGACAGTGTGCCGACCGGCACAAGTTTGTGCCGACCGGCACACAGATAAAAAAAAAAAAAAGAAGAAAAAAAAGAAAAAAAAAAAGAAGGAAAATAAAGTCTGTACTTTGCTGTTTGCTCGGGACTAGCAAAAATTTGAGTGTGGGGGGAAGAGTGAATTCCCTTGAATTCTTATCATTGATTAGTAGCCAAGAATTTCTTTTTCCGATCATGTCCCTTTGCATTCGATATCCTTCGAAAATGCCAGGAAGTTTCTGATAGATATGCAAAGAAGAAAGGACAGCTTTGTCACCTGTTTAAAAGATTACATTCTCTACTTGTGATTGTTCATTCACACAAGTATATGTCCACTATTCTAAAGGTGTGAGTTTCTTTCTCAATTCAATTTCTAATGGCCTTTTGACAAGTCTCAGTAAAACCAATTAGAGTTATTTCTTAGCTTTGCAATATGTTGTTGATCTATGTCTATTTTCCTTGAATTTCCTCACCAAGCCACTCATATGGCCTTACACATACATATATCGATAAAGTAGGATAGACTTTTGAGTGATTTAGGTGAGTGATTGAAGTTGAGTTGTTGACTTGATCGTTTGAGAAGGATAGTTCTTTTGCTCACAATACCTTTTTGGTGATTCACATAAGTGGAAAAGTCATGCGCATCAAGTTGAATATTTTCAAGGTTTGCTTTGGGAAGTACTCTTTGTTTAATACCCATATTGTGAACATGTTTGCTGAATACTAAATTGATTTAATCTCACAATGACTAAATGCTCAGCTCGTGAAGATTTGAAATACTTCTATGATTGATGTGACTATATGCAAGTTGATTTTCATTCTTGACTTTCCTCGGGACGAGTAAAGGTTTAAGTGTGGGGGAGCTGTTGGCGATTTCTAGCATACCATTTTATATGCCAACTGCGCCTTATTTAGAGCATAAATGTTATCATTATAGGCCATTAACCCTTGATAATAGCACCATATTTGTATATATGTCGTTCTGGAGCTTTATTACAGAAACAGATGAAGAGGACGACATTCTGGACATTGTGGCTGATCTGGACCTGAAGAGAAAAGAACCAGCAGAAAAGGCCCACTGTGCCGATCGGCACAGACATGTGCCGACCGGCACATGGGACCCCAAGGCCACCGAAGCTGGCCCACCATTCAGTTTATTCTAGAAGGAAGTTATCCGAACCAATCTCGAGAGATATTCATCACGAGAGATAAAAGATACTCGAAGATTTGAAAGAGCAACACAAGACTTGATCTCGAAGAAAACTGACTGGAAGGCCCACATGGAAGCTACCTAGGACTTCGGAACCGACTTAGGGAGGAAACCGAGCTGGACACGAGGCGTGCCGATCGGCACAGACCCTGTGCCGATCGGCACAAGGACTCTTTTCCCGAGAATCCTTTCCTTCCTGATGTACAGCCCTATATAAACTTGTAAAAGCCCTAAGGTTTCGGGATCCGCCGCCAGAGGGACAACACAGCTAGTAATTTTAGAGCCACCGGGGCTTTGCCCCGTTCTTCATGTTCTCTAGTTGTTGATCAAGAACCATTGGTGCTAAAGAGGTGATCCATCAAGGTAGGCCTACTAGATGGTGATGTATCTTGCACTATGTATCATTGAAGTATGGTTGAATATGTGGATGAATGGTTTTGATTATTGATTGCCTGGATTTTATGGTCTTTACATGTGCTTGTTCCTACGCTTAGTGACGACTAAGTATTAGATGTTATCTTAATGTGGTGGCATAAAGAAGTGACAAGATTCGTTCTCTCACTATCTCCATCGTGGTTAGGTAGCATTGGGATCTTGTAATGCGCCATATTTGCACGTTGCCTCTGTACCTCCCACAGCCGCTAATGCATACGCGATGATCCTTGAGGTGATGTGTAGAGTGGGAAGAGGTCACCGATTAAGGCGAATTGGTCGTGACAGGGCATTCCGGAAGGGGCTTCGACCTACCGATCTTCGGTTATCAATAATTGAGTAATCCCGTTTATGATGCTATTTGATTAAGCTTTTTGGTTACGATCTCGACTAGCAGACTTGGCTAACTTACCCCATGACCTAATCTGTTCCTAGCTCTTCAGACAACACTTCGGACAATTTCACCATGGTGCCGACCGCACACTCCCCTGTGCCGATCGGCACAACACCCCCGTTTTCCTGAAACCCACGCTCACGCTCACTAGAAAGCTTGGCTAACTCTTTTACTGATGATTTTTGCTTAATTCCCATTGGTCCTTGGTGGTTCGATTAAACCTTGGAATACTCTTCTAGGGAAAAAGACTACAACTGTACACCGTGCTCTTGCGGTATATAAGTGGGTGCGTAGATACGACCAACAGCCTTTCCCGCCTGTGTCGATGGGTTTTAGGTTTCCAGTTGGTGGAAACGCAAATATGGGTTGAGGAGAGAGAAATTTAGGTAGAAACCAAAAAATTTTAGGTTTTGGTATCCGTTTAGGTGCTCTGCTGGAGCAGTTTTTTGGCTGTTTTGACAGTTTTTTGGTTTTGGTATCCAATATAGGTGATCTGCTGGAGATGCAATTGTACCAAGGCCACGCTTTGTTTTCGCGGAATATTGCACCACTTCATGCTACTATCATCACAACACACATGCACATTACAAGTCCTATGACATGCATGAAACAAATAAAAATAAGTTTCAAAAGACGAGGTGTGATTTTTAAGATTGCAAGAGACGTGTTCGTAATCGTCATTCGTCACAGATGAAAGGCTTTTTTTTTATAGGAATGGCTTCACGTCTGAACGGCCTCACGTATGGAATGGCTTTGCTCAATGGCATTGGTGCATTAAGGGATTGATTAGCTTTGAATGATGAAAACAAAATAAAGAAGAACAAAATATTTCCATTGAAAGAACAAAAAATTTTGAGAACAAATGTAGGCACGAGAATGAGATGGTTTCTACACGACATTCTTGGTCCTGGCCCTGGAGTGCTCCTCCAGCCAGTCAAGAATCCTACTCCGGCGGGAAGTGCTCTGCTTCGCCGCTCTCTTCTTGTCCTCTGCTTTCTTTCTCCTCCGCCTCGCATCGGCGGCGGCCGCCTCTGTCGTGCCCACGGGCGCGACGGCGTCAGGCGAGCACGAGCACACCATGCCGGCTCCGAACAGCCCCATCCCAACCTTCTTCTTCTCCACGGCGTTCACCTCCCTTCTGGTCCCAGCGCTCGCCGGCTCGAACCTCGCGCTCTGGCTCCCGCCACCCCTCGCCGCGGCCACCTTCCTGGAGTCGGCCGGCGCGCGCCGCGAGTACACCTCGGGGGCGCCGACGACGCCCAGGCGAATGATGCCCCACGCGGCCGGCGGCGCCGACCCAGTGCTGCGTCGCCCCGCGGACGCGGATGAGCGGCCGCTGCGGCGCGGCGGGCACGGCGACGGGCTCGGGTGTGCGTAGAACACGCTGCTCGACAACGACCGCCGCCGCGGCGCCATGGCGTCGACGGAGGCGGCGCTCTTGTTGGACAAGCTTGTTCCGAGGCTGGCCGCGGGATCCGAGGAGGACGCGCTGCTCGACGACCGGCTGCTGCTGGAGCTCGCGCTGCGGCTGGTTGTGCGCGAGCTGAAGCCGCTGGTGGACGCGGCGGCGCCGTCCAGCGAATCCGAACGGAGGAGGAGGAGGCCGGCCGCGTCGGAGAAGGTTGCCGACGAAAGGCGGAGCGGGAGGAGCTTGCCACCGGAGAAGACCTCGTCGGCGGCGCACATGCCGGAGGAGTCGTTGCCGGCAAGCTCCAGCCCGCCCGACGAGAGCACGCAGAACTCGAAGTCCTCGGGCGCCGGCGAGTCGTCTGTCAGCACAGTCTCGTGTCCGGCGGCGGATCGCGGCGTCGGCGGCGTGGCTCCTTTCTGGCTCGCCATGGATGGTTTCTTGCTTTCCTGGTTTGAAGCCGTAATGCAACAAGCGATTGCCGGGTCTTGCTTCTGCATTTCGGTTTCTTGGGTTTGGGGCAGAGAGAAGCAGAGGAGGAAGCGAGAAGAGGCGTTGCTTGCGTGTTGTACCCTGTTCTGTGCAGCGGTGTCGCCGTGCCTATTTATACGTGTATGTTGATCTCTATTTTGGAGAGATGATTTAAAATATCAGAGACCGAGCACGAGAATAAGAGAGAGGAATTATTCTAGAGGCTGTATCAACTTTTTTTTTTTTTCCCTTTCGAATAGATGGTTCCACACCCGGAAGGATTGAATGAATATCATAACAGACAGCCTATGAACAGATCTGTGAGAAAATCAATCCCCATTTTTATTGGTATTTTTTTGCTGCTGCCTATTTTATTAGTGCTGTCTATTTTTCTTCCCTGTAACTGCCATCACCCTCTGACGACGTCCCGTAGTTTTGGCAGTGTTACCACAGCGACCAATCAACTAAAAATTTGCTCGTTTTGAGTAAACTAAAAAAAAAACTAGCGAAATCTGAAAGAAATTATAAACTAGTTGAAGATGACTCAAATATGAGTGTCCATGCAACTGTTTTACTTTTTTTTTTTTTTTTGGCGAACTTCACCTGTTTTACATTGACTCGTGCAAATGAAAATTTGAACATGTTGCTACATTCCACTGAATATTATTTGTGATGGAGATGAGAAATGAGAGAACTAACATT
>JAAXCT010003253.1:0-39594 GCA_012490785.1 Eragrostis nindensis
TCCTATCCAAAGCTTTTTATTTTTTTTTGATTACACGTAAATGAACTTGATATGAGTAGGAAGGCTACCCTCTCTCTGAGACTTTATGTGCTCAAAGGTTGCAAATTTATTATCTTAATGTTTTGTTCATTCAAATAGTTATTGAAATGAACAAATTAGTAACATTTCGAAAAAAACATTCATTTTGCTAAATCAAAGAGGTCGGATGTGCATTGATGAAGTCGAGATGCATCCTCAAAGGTTACTTTCTAGAGATCGAAACTATATACCACTCCTTTTGTTTAGAACTGACTATGGGCAGAGAGATAAAGAGACGTAAAAAAGGTGGGTGCACAGAAAACAAGAAGATGAGAAATTGAGATAGAGATGTATAGGAAAGAGAAAAAACTGTATCGATGAGTAAGAATGTCTTATACATTTCAAATTACTACGCCTTCATTTTCAAATTTGAATGCTAATCTGTCGGTTTCTCACCTAACCATCTGTTTTCCTAAGGAATTATCTAACAAGAGGGAGATGAGGCTTTCTTGATTCTTGTTCTACACAAAGGCATTATCTAATGAGAACTTCTCACACGGATCGAGAATACCATGGAACACGGAGCCAAACACCACCGTGTGAAATTCGCTTTTATTGGGAATCGAACCCGAGACTTGGGAGGTGTCACGAGTAATGCTATGTCTACAAAAAAGTTTATAAGATTCCAATAAATGCTGATGTGTGAGTGAATTTGTAGCAAGTGTCTTCTTGAATTATATCAATCCTAATTCCTAAATCATGTAACCAATCATGTTTTGTCACGTCAGGTGAGAATCTTGTAAATGTTTTTGTTGTAGACGTAACATTACTCGAGGTGTCACTCGGATGCATGCCTTGACCACTCGGTCAAAACCTCTTAGGCTAAACTTTGTTTTCTAATTCCCTTCAATTTACGCGCTTTCCTCATAATAACGGATCAAGACCAGCTTTCCTCATAATAAACGGTAAGTTAATGAACAAACGCGTGTGTAGTATTGTTTAGCTTTTTACGCTCAATATTGCGCTCGATCCTAGCTACCCAACCAAATATTGGTGCCATGCAGCTTCACCACGCCTTCCAGTTCTTGACCAAGTCTGCTGTTTCTTTAATGGTTTGCATCTTCAGGTCCCTGTGTCAAGCCCATCCCTCTCATCTGTAACACAATTTTCCTCCGGCCGGAATATATTTGGCACTTGTCAACAGCAAGAGGGCCTATTGGATACTCATCAAGAAACACAAATTGCTCATCAGCTGCTTTGGATGTACGGTTTATACCCAAGATGTTTTGGTGCGCACCATGTATGGAGAGCTTCGCTTCACCTCTTGAATCCTCACGAGACAGAGACTGCAACTGCTGGGGCTGAAATTTGATCTCAAAAAACTCCGACCTGCGGGGGGTATGACGGCCCCCGGGCATTTTTTAAGGAGAACGATCGTCTCACACAGATCGAGATAAAACCCCCGAACCCTCCTCCGCACCATACACAGGGAGGGACTCAGCAGGCCGGTGAGAATCGGCGCGAGTACTTAACCTATGCTTTGGTCCAACGGAGGAGCGAGGGGATTTTTTATGCACTGCAGCGACCAGAGCCATATTGCAGGAAATAGCCGCTACAAGTGCGGTGCCGCGGCGGAATCGAACCCGGGCGACCAGCCTAGCGTAAACAGGGGCCAACGCCCTGGAGCTGGCGGTCCTAGCCAGTCGGGCCGACCCGCGTTGGCGGGCTGAAATTTGATCTCAGCAGGCCACTGAAGTTCGCCACCCTGAATCAACCCTCCACCACCACCGCCATGTCCGTGGCTGTCCACTCGGCTCTGATCGGTTGCTCTATATGCAAGCAACCCTTTTTCAGTAAAGGCGTTGGCGAGTTTTTTGCCATCTCTTTCGCTTTGAAGTTTGAAATCAATCGTCAAGCGCGAGCAGACGAACTATTTTGTCGTGGCAGTCTACTGCCTCTCGTCTTCCTCGTTTAGCAATTGCGCTCGACAGTGGACACGATCCAGGAGGCACTTGGAGTTCTCTCCTCACCTCACCTCACTCCATCACCTATGGCTGGGTAGCCACCCTCGGGACTCCGGCGAATCCATCGAGCGATTCCGATGTCCTATGTTTCTCTGCATAGCAGAGGAGTGGAGGGCCAGTGCTTGATTCTGAGCGTGAGGAAGAGCGAGTGGGTCGTGGAGCTTCCAACAGGAGCGGATGGCGGGGGACGACGTTGGCCGCGCGGCCGTCGCGTAGGCGCTGGGGCGGGGGGGGGAGTGGGGCACACAGGGCCACAGGGGAGAAGAGACAAACCAGGGCACTCTGCAGAAATTTGATCAAATCAGGGGGCTACCTATAAATACTTGGATCGCGATCATTATCCGCGATCCATTTATTACGAAAACACCCCTGTTTTGGATCGCGATTAATAGTCGCGATCCAAATCAGGGATACATCTGTAAATATATTTTTGTACGGGTGGCGTTTGCAATATTTTCACCCATCGACAAAAGCAATCGGCGAGGTCGCGCGGCCGCCGGCGAGCTTCGCTTGCCCCATCCGCCCAAGCATCCTGCTCTCTTCTCCGTCAGATTCACGCTCCCAGCAGCTGCCTCCGACCTCGCGCACGGCCCCGTGAGTACATGATCTGCTCGGAGCGACAGCCTCCGCCCTGCGCTTGCGCAATCGCTCAGCGCGGCGTCGCCCCGCAAGCAACGGCGGGCCGCGCATCCCACATGCCTGATTTTCACAGTGCTCTGGATCCCCACCGATACCCGCGGCCGCAATCAACACGCCGTCATTGCAATCGATTTCCTCTCCCTCCCACCCCCCCTGGGCGCGGATCGCGACCCTCCGGCGCTTTGCAGGAAAGCAAACACGATGGGGGATCAACTACCCTGGTAGGTTTGGTAACGTGGTCTCAACTCCAATCTGAACAAGCGTTTGTGTTCTGTTCTAATGAAGCCCCTATCTTCGATTCGTTTCGGCACATTTTTCCCAAATCACGCACGATGTGGTAGTCCAATGAATCTCAGTTACAACCACAGTTCACTGGTTACCGGAGACGCGCAACACCGATCAGTGGAAGAGGGAAAAGAGGGAGATTCTGCTCACGCTTTCTTTTATGGACACAGTGACACACCCAAGCTGCTCCATTCAGTCTGCGCAAATGGTTCTCCAGTCTGTACTCTATATTCATGCCATGTTCTCCTGAAATGATTCTTCAGTCTGTAGTCTGTACTCTGCACTCCAGGCATGCTCGATTTGATTTGCACTCCTGGCATACTGCTGCTACTCTCTGATCATTTTCCTCACCAGACGCACTCGTGTATATCATTGGGCTACGTTATGATTGGGCCCTATAGCTTAACCAGGCCCGAAGTTCCGTGATTCGGCTCTATAGCTGAACCAAGGCCATGTAATTTGGTTCAGCTAAGAGTAGCTAGCTGCTGAACCCAGACCTACGTTATGCTTGGGCGGGCGCCCTATAGCTGAACCAGGCCTGAAGCTCCGTAATTTGGCCCAAGCAATGAAGCAAGCCTAAAACGTCAAGAGTGAAAATTAAACCATTGGGCTCTAAACTTGTGTTTTTCACACCACTGCTCTCGTTCCAATAAACTCATAAAATATAAGTCTATATGAATTATGAAACTATATTATTTTAGGTATCGCGTTCTCAAACCTAATTTTCAAAAATGTACTTTAAAAGCTATTACAATAGTTTTAAATGTTGACTGGAAGATCATACAAACCTAGTGTCCAAGGCAGGAAAGTGTATATTCCATCTAGAAATACTGAATTATGGTTAAAATGAATATTCTTTGCCGCTTCTGGCATATGAGCCCTATTGACGTTTAGTACAACTACAGGTCCCAATTGACGGCTTAGTACAACTCAGTCAGATATCGAAGTCGCTTCCTGGCATATGAACCCTATTGAGATGGCCATCGTTTGCCTTACTCTTTACTGCATAATGTTGTGCCAAAGAGGAATGAATGATCATAGATGAACTCATTGGACATATTTTTTGTGGTGGAATTCATCCACTCAAATTTGAATCACCGACTCGCGCAGATCGATGCTCGTACTTACAACTAGTTATTCATTCAATCGTAACCAGTGGTCTCGTCGATAACCACACGAGTATGGTTATTTCACTAACTAAGATCATCTCTCCAAGCGAAGGGTGTGTGTAAGCGTATTAGAGGGGTTAGCGTGTGTGGTTGTTGTGAGCATTTACCATTTATTGTGTTTCATAATGAAAAAAAAAACTAAACTAGTGCGAGTAAGAAAGGAAAAATTGATAAAACAACAAAAGATGAATTATTTTTAGTATAGAATAGGACCATTGTATAATGATTTATGTTGTCGATTGTGGGAGTATATCATTGTGTTCCACAAATTATTCAATTGGTTAAAAAAATTATATTGACACCAGCGGCAAACTCAGCACAAAATGTAGGTAGGGCGAATGCGCGCACACTCACAATCCACCGCCACTTAGCCTATTTTTTATGGAATTCCACGTGTGGATCCCTGGGCACATCCTCCCATCCCATAATCGCAGGCACTCACCAAACCAGGCACGCAACACAACGGTGCGAGCAACTTACATGTTGGTCAGTGGCGGACCCAGAATTCACTAGTTGGGCATTCTAATTAACAAGCAAGTTAACATGAAAATTCATTGATAAAATTCTAGAACACACTGAAAACTGTTCATAAACTCACGTAGTTAACAATATTTGAAAAAGAAGATGACATCTGTGATGTTGGGCTTCATGTTATATGTTTCTATACTCTATACTACTCCTTAAATATAGGGCTTTCAATCATTCAAATCGAAAATAGTCATGTAACAGTACATGTTCATTTTTACTTCTTTTCATACCCTCAAAACTCCAATTTTGTCTTATCATGCAAACCCTATATTGGGGAGCTTCGCCCCATATTTAAGGGACTGGAGTAGACAAATTGGACCGATTGCTTGCATGTATATACATGTATCAATTCTTGGGCATTCAGCTCAAGGAATCAGGCGATTATATGTTGCAGCTTGCCATTTGGGGTTTCGGAGATGTGCACCTTCCCATGTGGCCCACAATGTTCCATCCTCATGATCATCCCATCAGGCTGGGCCCACACTAACTATTCCCACAATAGGCACTTTATGTTGGTCCAGTTCTAATTGTGGACCGTTAGCTTTGATCTTGTTATAGTTGTTGGACCGGCATAATAATCCACATTTGGTGCAAACAACTTTGTCATATATTTTATTTAGAAGGCTTTTTCATAGTATCTTTGTTATAAATAAGCAAAAATAATAATGTGACATCCAAAAGACCAAAACCATTGACGAGATCAATGATCAGTATCATACCGCCTAGAAACGTTTTGCTGGGTAGTATGCCAAAGTTATATTCATGAATAGAGGCTTCCTGTGTGTTTTTATAGGACTCTGTACATTAGGCTTCAACAAATTACGACTGAAGATACACAAGCACAACCACACAAAAGGCACCACCACAAAGAACCCTTCCCCAAACTCACCTTTCAAGCATCGACCTGCACTAGCTTAATTTGTCCCAATTCTTTTTCTCCATGAACTTCTCCATCACATAAACGAAGAAAATTAATTCGAGCAGCAGCGGTGCTACTGGCCCGAGGTCAGCCAATGAGCTTGTGACAGTTCTAAATAAAAACCGGTGAGGTCGACGGGAAATAAATCCGGCAGCGGCGGCGACAGCTCCCCGACCGAGCGCCGGGAAGCGAACAAAACTGCAATGATCAAAAGCTCCAGCGGAGCGAAAAATGACGCGAGAGCCCCCCGGTCCGGCCCGGCGGCATCAGTGCGGGGAGAGGGACAGCGCTGACGTGGATCCGACGGGCCGTCGCGCCGCATCCGACGGCCCGGATCGTTGCCCGCCGCCTTTTATCTCCCACCCGCGCCTCCTCCGCCACACCCCTGCCCTCTCACTCATACGGCCGATCGATCCCCTCTCGTCGTCTCCTCTCCACACACGCTCGCTTCAGCTCGTCGTGAGCAGTTCCAAGGCCACCGGGCCTCCTGGTGAGTTCACCAAGGGTAGTTTGTTGTGGTTCTTCTGTTTTTGCGTGCGAGCAGAGCTAGCTGCCCGCGCTCGGTTGAGGCGTGTTCCTTTCCTTGGACGAGAGTAAGAGGATGGCGGGGAGGAAGGAGACGGCGAGCCGGAACCCGATGCGGCGGGACGACGAGCTTGACGGAGTTCGCGGCCCCGGAGGCGCTGACGGCGGTGGGTGGAGGACGAGGAAGGTCGTCGTGGTCAGCCAGCGCCAAACAACGGCGGCGGCCAGGACTGGCTGGCCGCGTTCGCGGCGGTGCTGGCGGCGCCGCGAAGCAGGAGGAGTGGCTGACGGCGTACCGCGCGCGCGCGGCGCCGGCGCGGGCCGGGATCCGGCGAAACTCTGCCGACTGCTCGGCCACCGAGGCCGGCCGCCTTCCTCCGCGCGTGCGGGCTATGCCGGCGCCGCCTCGGCCCGGGACGCGACACCTTCATGTACAAGTACGTACTCCTACTAATTGTTTTTACTTAATCAGATCAATTCAGAAAAGAAATAGTTAATCGGATCATCGGCAACAATTTACTAGCAGCATGACATCTGACAAAAAACAAAAATCTCGTCTTGTAATTTGCAGAGGGGAGGCGGCGTTCTGCAGCCTGGAGTGCCGGCAGCAGCACACATGACGCAGGAGAGTGGAAGGACAAGTGCGCGGTGAAGCCGACGATCAAGGACGCGTCCGCGGCCGGGGGGCCGCCGCCGCGGCTCCGGCAAGCCCGGTAACGGCGGCAGCACCGTGGCCGCGGCATGACGACGAGGCAGTACGCGGCGTTTCGCGGAGACGACGCGCACGCACCCACACGCAAGCTAGCTAAGCTACGTACTATCGCAACGAGCCAGCTCCAATCCAAGCAATCACACGTCACTTCTTCATCGGCAACCATAATTGCCAGCTTAATCCACTAGACACTAGTTTATATGCATCGATCGCTGCATGAACCCGGCCGTAGACATACCTAGCTTGATCCGAACACCGATCGATTTGTTGATCCGTGCTATGACAGTTCGTCTAAAATTCATCTTGTATATGCTCGGATGCTGTATCGATGTTGGTATTACATACTGCACCGATCAAGCAGGATGTACGTAAAAGAACAATAAAGATTGCAAAGAGAAGTGGCTGCGCCGCTAGCTAGCAGCTGGATGCAGATACGGCTGAGTGATTGTGTGATGTTGGGATTTGTGATCTTGTCACGGAATTGATATTGAAGGTGTTATTATGACGACAAGACAGTGCGAGATCAGTTTTTTAATTGTCGAGATTGACTATCTTTCCTATATGTGATTCTCGTGAGTCCTAACGGGAGATTATTGTGAGTTCTTGCAAGAATTAGCTAACACTCATTATTCATGACCAATGGTCGTATCATACTATTTAGTATTTCCCAGCGTGGGGTTTCGGACTTGCAACCATTTGAATCGGTCTTGTAACAACTAAAGGTGTTCATTCATAAGGCGTACCAGTAGTAGCAAAGCATGAAGATAGATTCTCACATGGGTATAGTTTTTTGTCGTTGTTACAAGTGGTAACATGGCTCTAGGGACGTTTGAATACAGATTATGGAGGACGGCAAGAATGGTCAATATTACTCTACAATATTTTTGTTCGAGACAAATAGAAGGGTAGTAACATATTATTGTAGAGTATAAATTAAACAATAATTAACTGATAAAAGAAAAAATAATTAAATGGAACAATAGAGCATTTAAATTTTGGGTTAGCAAAGTTTGTACAAAGGCAGGCACCGTCTTTATCTCAAAAGTGGTAGTTTTGTGTTACATTTTTTTGAACCAACTTTAGTTGCTTTTCCCATCTGTGTTATATTTGCCATGATTATGCTCATTTACAAGGCTGAGAGTTTCTGTGTTGGTTCAAAATGGGTGGCAAACCATTTTACTGCCATTTCTCGTATCTGAGGTAAGAGAAACAACAAAGGGATCGGAAAAGATAGAAGGTGAGATGGTAGAGAGAGAAAGCAAGCAAATTGACATCGAAAGGCCCCTGCCCTTTTGTCAGACCCTATTTCTGGAATCTGCTGAGCATCTTGTATCAGTCCCTGATCAGTAGCTGATACGCACAATAAACAGATATGATAATCAAAATCATACTTCAAATAGATAAATAAGTAAGATACCTGATATAAGACCCTTAGTGGTGATACGACAAGGATTCAAAACTATCCAAGTCAATACTACCAACTAACAGTGAAGCAGACAGCGGAAACCATGGCCCAATGCCCCAAACAAACTTGAGAAGCAGAACTGAAAACCCAATCGTCGTCGTCTTCTACGAAGTCTTCTCCTACTAAACCAACATTTGTAAACACGTGAGTACATAAGGTACTCAGCAAACCCTACACTACACAAGGGTATATATATATATATATATATGCATATTTGGTCTTAGCAAGGAATAGGCTGTATGGTTTATTTGCAACAAGCAAATTTTTATGCAAGGTTCACTAGAGCATATGAAGGAATTCTTAGATAAAACAGAGGAGTAACTGTCAATATTTTAGTTGGTTGGCCCTGGGGGAGTATGAAGCATTCCCGCCAGTTCCCAATTTTAGTTGGGCCTTCTGACCTCGATAGTCATATACCGACCGGCACACTTGCCATCACTTCCAAACACAAGCAGACTACTGCTCACTCACACTTTAAGGAATGAGAGGTGGCTAATCATATCGAACTCAACATAGATGCGTCATATGCCGTGACAACGTCCCATTCGGATGAATTTTACACTCTGCAGAGGTTGTACATCTTTTCCCACGAGCTATGCCCTCTTGTACGGAGAGTAATAATAACGCTTAGTCCATCTTCTCCGAGTAATCTCACAAGTCAACCACGGAATCTCACTCAGGGGCCTGTGACTTGATATGTCACACTACGGCACAACACCTATAACAGGTACGTCGCGCTCCTGTAATAATTTGCAGGATCCTGTGACAAACACCAGGACAGGCGGCATTCCCGTGACTTACAACGGGTCCCCCGACAAACGGTAGGTTCCACAACCGAACCACGGGCACGTTTCCCGGGTCTGCTCTGAGCTTCCGTTGCCTCTACTGGCCTCCAAATGGACAATGTAAGAGTACCAAAAAGTAGGGTAAGTCCTGCCCATAACAGGTTCCGTGGTTGTACGAGAATCATCTTGTTAAGGTTGAATGAACCGGTCCTTATGTGGCAGGGCAAGCACCATGTCTCCCGCACTAGGGGACTATCACGCTTTCCATCACGCCATCAATCATTTACTAATGGCCTTACACCGCAATCCAACCATCCATCACTGTCTCCATCATCACCTAACACAGTTTCTGCTACTCCTAACCCCAAGTATCACGCACACCACCAAACTCATTTCACACATTTGCAAAGTATATAAGTGAGTAAGATGTGGCAATGTAGGAACATTGCGGGGGGTCCTAAGCAATCTAGTAGCAAGGTGATTGTTCCATCATAGAAATGATGAGACTATCCTCCTAGAGTTATCAAGGTGACAGTAAACAAGGTAAACAAGGATTCAGATATCAATGCCTAAGTAACAGACATCAATATCAATAAGCAAATAGGACCATAACTACACAATTAGTAAAATAACAAGTAATGCGTAATACGAGAATAGGCCATATAGGTGCATTGCGAAAACAATGGGTTCAATCAATGATCAAGGAGAAGTAGAGCTTGCCTGAAAACACTATCCTAATCTTCCGATTCTTGGTCCTCAGATCTTCTGTCGAAGTTGATGTCTTCGAGTCCTCCACTTAAGCTTGTATCTTCTGACTCGTCCTTAGGCTTGAGTTCTTCAACTCATCTTCGAAGCTTGGATCTTCCGGATCTTCCTTGAATCCTCCTGGTTCTTCTTCGGACCTCACGTAAGCTAGCGCATAAAAACATTACGTATAAACAACTACCGCAAAAGAAATAAAGATCGAAAAAAGCCAATAAGATCCAATTAACTCCAATAAGAATCGATAAAACTCCAAGAAAACGACTATGTTTATGCAATGCACATTTATTTATGAAATGTTATTTATTTACAGGTTATATTCATGGCTATATAAGGGCCATTTTCACCTAGACAACTATTGATTATCTAATTCTCTTAAAAGCAGCAAAGGCGCAGGGTTTTGCATGAAACTTTATTCGATGAAACATTAGGGTGAGGATGATGAGATGCATATGCTGTATTGATGGTGATTGCGTGCATATCTTTATATAAATTTAAGTTATTTCTATTAAAGAACATGGATGGTTCGGGAAAAGATGTGCAGATGCAGAGACGTATAAAATCTAGGCATGCATGCATGATATGAATGCATGGTGGCAATTGAAATAGCAATGAGCAACAATAAGATCCAATGAGAGACTGCATAACAAGAAGATCGATAAGTCAATAAAGTTAGGTGGCAGCTGATGGCAATATGGGTTTAGGTTCGATTGAGCGATGGCTGAGCGAGGTTAAGGTTGAAGCTAGGCCGTGATGAAAAGAGGTTACTATACTTTGGTGGGGAATGACACGGCGAGATTGATCAGACTCAACATCAAAAGGTGAAGGAACATTTGTGTTATGCGAGATTGGCGACGAATGATTTAACGAGATGGGATTTGTCGGGCGAGAGGGAAACTTAGGGTATCGATGACTTGTAGATCTGGTGTGGAGCTCTAAAAACAGTACCAAAAGGTACTACGCGTTGCTATGAACGCGTGAGCGCAAGAATCGCTCAAACGGAGCTCGGATGGAAAAGATTTAGGTGTTAAGATTCTAAGGGCTTGTTTGCAATTACAGAAAGGTTATAGGGACCCATCTGCAAGAACAGAAGAGTTCTAGGGACCTATGTGTAATTATTGAAAAGTTGAGGGGCCTTGTTGTAAAAAGGTAGGGACTAAAAGGTAATTACGGAAAAGTATTGGTGTTTCTGTAACAAGACAGGTGCTAAACAGAAATAGAATAAACTACAGGGGCTTATCTGTAAAAGTAGAGAGGCCGGGGATTTCTGATTTATTTTTCTATTAGAAAACCCATAGACCAAGTCCACGGGCTCTGCGGACTGCAGTCCACTGGTCCACGGTGGACTGAATCGATCTGGGCCGCAGGAGTAGAGATGGACGGTTGGGAGGAGGGGGAGGCGGCGCGCGGCGGCGGGTCGCCGGAACTCCGCCGGAGCTAGCCGTTCCGGCGCTCCGGTGGGCCAAAAGCGAGGCGGAGAGGTTCGGGAGGGAGAGAAAAGGGCGGCGGGCTCACCGTGATGGCTTGTCGACGACGCGCGGACGCGGGGACACGTCCGACGACGGCGAAGGCGGCGGCGAGATGGCGGTGCTCGGCGAGGTGGGGCTCTGGTGGCGGAGCAAGACGGCGAATGGGCCCGGGAGGCGCGGCGCGTTGTCGCAGAGCTCTCCGGCAAGACGTCGTCGAGGGAGGAGGCAGGGACGCGCGTCGCGGCGTTGGTGCGCGACGCTCGGCGGCGGCGCTCGGTGAAGTGGGCGAGGAAGCGCGGCGCGGCGTCTTGGCGTGGGTTGTGTAGCGGCGCGCGCGGCGACGCGGCGAAGCCAATGCGTGCGTGAGGCGAGCGGGGCGAGGCCAGGAGAGGGCCGAAGGCGAGCTCGCGTGGCTGCGAGTGGCGGCGCGCACGGCGGCTAGGGTTTGGGCGGTGCAGAAGGCACGGTGGTTTAAATAGGCGGCCGGAGGCGAGGAGACTTCGAGGCAAAGGCTTGGAGGTGGTCCTTCGTCGATAAGCTTGCGCTCCGGTCAAAGATTGCAGCGGCAACCTTATCCGATGCGGCGGTGGCGACCTTATCTCCTAGGGTCAGCGCGGAGTCAAGGCGGCGGCGTGTGAACGCGGAGCTCGTCGCGACTTGGAGTTGCGGCGGTCTACGTGCACGGGGCGCGACGACGAGCTGGAGGGGAACGGCGGCACGTTGGCGGCGGTGAGAGATGGAGAGAGAGATGAGCTGGAGGTAGGGGATGACGCGGCATGGGCCGGCCAGGCCAGGCTGGGCCGGAAGAAGTCGGGCCGGAAGAAGGAAACGCGGCCCACTGGCGGAGGGAAAAGGGAGAAGTAAAATGAAAGATGGGCTGGGCCTGCTAAGAAAGGAAAAGGATTCGGCCTGATAGAAAGGAAATGTTTTAAACATTTCTGGGTTTTAGATTTGGTCAAAATCGAATGGACTTCACATTTGAATAGGCTTCAAATTAAAAAGGAAATGACTTCAACAAAACACTCCAAATAAACTATTATGCCCAAAAATGTGCATGGTGATATTTGTGCAAATTTAAATTCAATATTTGAATTCGAGGTGAATTTTCTAGGGTTCAACATCTAATTATTTTGATTTGTTGTAAATTCAAAAGTTCAAACTTTTAGTGAATTTTTAAATGGAGCACACACTTGAGCACTAGTTTTAATATTTCAAAAATATCCCACTTAAACTAGGTTTGAATTATTTTAGTGAATTTTATTTTAGAAATTCATGGCAAGGTAATAGTTGGACACAAAAATTTAATTTCGAGTGATTTTTATTCCATTTTGATTTTGATTTGAAATTTGGGGCGTTACACCTTTCATATATGCGGATGATGGACTACTATTATATATCTATGAATAGATAATTTTACATAGATATATAGCAATTAATATGGTTAAGCAATCTCAACTCCACACTGACGTGGCATAGCCATGATCGGCACTATAGCATTGCACAATGGCAATACCTTGCTACTATAGCATGGCTTTCCTCCATGGTTCGACGCGCGAGTGTCGATATATGGCTTTCACGACACCATTTGGTTCAAAAAAAAATCAAAAATCAATGGCTCCCGGTAAATCACTTAAAAAGATAGGAACAAAAAATTATGCGTCACCATTTGCTTTGAGCTTTGATCTAAAAAACTAATTGCATGAAAGCACTAAAAAGAAATGATATGGTCAGTGTGAACTAGTAAACTAACAAATAAGTGTTAATGGATGCTATAGAACTTTGGTTAAAACTATTTATTAACATCAACCAAGAACAACAACAATACTAGGTAGTGATGAATGGCTTTGCCCCTATTGCAAAGATATGGGGAAAAGATAACAACCCATGTGCTTCAACGGTTTCGCCGCTAGTATTAATGACACGGCAATATACGAAGAAGAGGTGGTGGAACCCTATCCTACACTAATTTCATAGAAGGAAATAAATCTTATTAGTAGATTTGTGAGAATGACGGGACACTACTCTCCTTCTCGTCAACAAGTTGCATGTGGTAGAGGAGGAGCGGGGTGCCCTGAGCGATGGTGGTCAAGAAGCCTTAGGCCCTTTGGCTAGTGGGTTAACTTTGTGAAGATATTTGGTTGTTTTATACTTTGACAAGCCATGCAAATAGATAGCAGCAAACTCCCAAACCAAATGAAGCAAACGCAAAACCAAAGAACCGTACATGGAACCCGGAAACAGTGTGAAATTACATCATGCATCATCTCAACGTAGAGTTTTTACACTAGTTGCCGCAGCCAATTAGCCACATCAGCTAGCTTAAGTCACGAGTGTACCATCGCGTTCGCTGCACTCGCCCCCAACCACAAGAGCCTCACGCCACTCGCACCGTCCAGTTGTCACACTCGTTCCTACTCATCACCATCCAACACCTCATTCCCCTCTTCCATTTTTCCTGTCTCCATCTCCCCCTTTGGAGGGCTAAAGAAAGAATCCCATCATCCATGCCATGGCGTAGTGCAGACCTTTAACTGTGTGCACCGATGGGGAAGAAATTAAAGGAGCTCTGCTATTTGATTTTATTTGTTCTTTGCAAAGTTGTGACATGGTGTTCCTGTTTTGTGGCTGCAGGCAAATCCTGCGCGCAAGTGGGGGTGATTCGTGATGTGTGCAGCTAGACAGAAAAAGGAAATTTTCATATTTTCCCCCCAAGAAGAGAATTCCTTGCTAACTGGAATTGTTCATTTTGTCAGCCCGTTGCGAGCTGCGGCAAGTGCATGACGTTTTTCGGAACTTGGATTCGGTTTGAAAACTTTGTATAAACATTACGAGAGGAGAGGATTATGAGTCATATAGAACACGCAATTTCTCATGAAAAGTACATTAAGTACACCAATAAACAATGAACAGTGTCCATATGCAAGGGTCCGGTCCAAGCTAGTATTGTTATCAGCTGAAGCACTGTACTCATCTCCCCAATTAGAAAAGAGGGTGTCCTGCTTATCCAGGAGAGGAATTACTGCCGTGCTTTATCTGAAACATCGAGACTTGCTGTAAACAATGTAAAATTCGGCGACTGTTCAGGAGAGGATTACTGCCCCGTGTCTTATCAAAATTTCAAAAAAACTATGACTAATTGCGAGCTAATTTGGACCTCGAACGTAAACAAGAAGTTACAGCATAGCTCATAAAGGCATATGGGCCAGAAAGAAGCTTGGCAATAATATAATTTGGTATCAATACGGTAGGGCCTGTCCGAGTCAGCACTAATCAGGTACTCCCTCCGTCGCTGGATTGTTCATCCTGCTCAACATAAATAGCTGCCATATATCCTTCTGGGGGCCGGTAGCTGGCCAGTATGCTCTCGCCGCAAAGTGAACCCCAATGGCGTAAACATCGTTGCTATTAATTAACTGATCAAGTGAAGATGTAAATCGATAGTATGGCAATCCCTCCTGCTCTCTCCCTCGCGATCATGACATATATATTCTGCAAAAAACCGCGTAGCCCATGCTCACAATGAGATTCCGATACACTCACAAACAGGAGAGATTACGTATACTTATAAGCACCGCCGCTTGTCAGTTTTTTGCTACTCCAGTTTATCCCGTTTTGACAAGCAGCAGCACATAGTCGGGATCAGACCATCTGAACTTCTTCCCAGGTTAGGTAGCCCAGCCGAGATATTGTTCTGCGCGAATGGAAGCCACATCGCCAGTCCGTGACGGTTGAACCACCAGGTAGCCCGCCATGAACACGATTGGACAGCAATCCCGTCAATCAGGGCACCAACTTGCAGGTTGCAGCAAGTAGAAAGGAGCAAGTTAACGTTTCAGGCATGCAACTAGATGGTGCTGCCCCTTGTGATCTCCCAGGAGGCGGATGCGGCTGTCCAATCAGAGAGAGAGAGAGAGAGAGAGAGAGAGAGAGAGAGAGAGAGCAGTAACTGCTGAAGGCTCCACCGGAGAACGGCCGGCGGCGAGGTACAATTGCTGGGAAATGAACCTGTGGATGGCGAAGTCGTCTAACCTTGACGTTTTGTCATCAAACGATGAGACCGAGCAGGACGAATGCGAGCGTTTGGTGCCATTTCTCCACGGCTTGCCACTTGTCTACTTAGGCCAGCTTGACAGGGGCAGCTTTTATGACAACCTCCTGAGGAACAAATCCCTGGAGTGACCTCTGAAGTAGACCAAGTGCAGGTTTCGTTATTTTATCGTCAAGAGAGTACGATCACGATTCTAGGACAAGAACATACTTTTAATTTCCTAGATTGATGGCGCCTACGACTAGGATGAAGCCTTCTTTATTACTAGGCTACAACGTACTTCGCGTTGAACCTTACTACTTACTCCTCTCCTCCGTCCCTAAACAGCTGTCTTTCTCGCTTCCCGAGAAATGAATTCGGTCAATTTTATATTAAAATTATTAATATTTATAGTACATAATTAGTATCATTAGAAAGCTCTTTTAGTCTAGTTTTTTAACAAATTTATTTGGAGACACAAATGTTGCACGTATTTTCTACAAAATGAGTCAAACTTGTGGACACGCACACCAACCGACACCTAAAACGGGACAGAGAGAGTACGCACGGACAAGGCTGCACGATCGGTGTGTGATGTTGCCGCTTGCATAGCATAGCGCTCTGGGCGCGACGTACTCCCACTATCACAAGTTCCAGCTTGAACAACAGAAAAGGCATCTCATTCGTTCGGTGTGGAGCTCGTTCGTAGAGACCCCCGGCCCGGCAGATGCTTCCCATCCGACGAACGAATGCTTTTCTTCTGCTTCTTGCAATTGGTAGGCAGGGATCAGGAGAGAAAAGCCGGGAGAGAAGTGGACGAGAAGCGAGGCCAAGAGCTAGTAGTAGCGATCAATGGAGGGCCCGGCGCGGCCACCATCCGAGTCGCCGTCGTGCTTTACCCTTTACCGTACTGTAGTGGTTTCGAGAACTTTCTATCGCTGTCCGGCTGCTTGTCGTCGCAGCTAGCTCGCCGTAGAACGTCTCCGTCGACCCCGTGACCCCTCTTGCCATTCGTCCAGGCAAGTATATAGTACAGCACTTCTAAATATTGACAAGTGGAAGAAGGCGCTGGGCGCCAGGCGTAACTTTTCTGCTCGAGGATTAGTTCGCGTGTTTGTCTGTGGCTGCGGAAGCTGACGACGGAGAATTATCGCTGGACCATTTGGGCATGCTACGTGTGGCTTGGACTGCGCGCGGATCGAGTTCATGGGCAGGCTCGGCTCATGCTGTCGTATTTGGCCCATGCGCGTTGATAGGCTTGCCTTGGTAAACCCAAGCCCAGCGTAGCATGCCGGCTAGTAAAGGGCTGGGCCTATGCGCGTCGATATTATTGGTCCAGAGTAAAGAATGAGCGTTGATTTCGTAATCCATAGGAAAACCATTTCGGGCTGTACCCAACAGACCAACGTGAGTTAATGAAAAAGTCCACTCCTGCGGTTGACCATATAAAGGAAAACACAAACCAACAAAATCAATCAATCAAGCATGAAGCGTACAAATCATTTTTCCCTCAAAAAAAAAAAAACACTCACAAATCATTTTACTTAAGCGTACATGTTTACATTCAGATTGCTAAAACCATGGCTAAAACAGTGAAAGCATACATCGAGCAACCTTGATCAATGCTTCGGAGTGATTGGCATGTCTCCCGCCACAATTGACAGGATCTCCTTCCGGCGCAGGAGCTGGCGACATGGCCGCATCGACTGCCTGGGCATTGTAAAACGGGTACACCTCCAAACGGGCGGAGCAGCTCCGGCGGAACATCCGGATGCTCTGCTTCCCCTCGCAATCGAACGGCATGAACGGGACGACGCTGGAGAGGCATCGGTCGCAGTCGTCAGCGGCGAGGTCTCGCGTGCACTGCACCATGCCGTAGAGCTTCACCTCGGGCGCGACCTGCGCCGCGCCGGCCGCCAACATGCGCAGCGGCGACCGGTACGCCGCCTTCCCGGTGAGGTTTACCAGCAGGTCGCCGAGCTGCGCCACGGACCGCAGCAGCTGCTCCGGCTGCGTCGCGTTCTGCGCGCCGCACAGGTAGACCGTGAACGACTTGTCGAGGACGCCGAAGAAGCTCGCATCAGAGTACCGCAGCTGGCAGGCGTCGCGGATGACCATGGCGCTCTTCTGGCCCCGGCACCCTCCTCTGGTCACGTCCCGCACCGAAGCGTCGAGGCACGCGCGGCAGGCGGACGCGTTGACGTCGCCGCGGCACTGCGCGAGGCCGTAGGCTTGGTCCGGAGCGGCGCCCATGGCGATCTTGGCGAACTCGGAGGACGATGCCGCGGCACCGGGGAGCGAGGAGAGGAGCGCGTCGAGGTTGGCTTGGAACGCGCTGCCTGGAGTGTAGGTCGTGTTGCCAGGGCAGTCGTCGATGTAGATGTGTTCGTCGCCGTTCGTTGTCGTCACGAGGAGGGACGGGCTGATCAAGAGGACGGGGAGGAAGCAGTTCATGGACATTGCTCCTGTGTGAGAGTCTGGAACCAGCGGGTACACAATGTACAGGACTTTCTCTAGAGTGTGAATGGTGTTTATCTATCTGTGTTGCACTGTCGTTGCCCATGGATGGCGCCAATGTTACTGTATGGATGACGGGTGTTTCATTCATCGCAAAAGTTTCATGAGCTTGCCCAGCTGCCTGAGACTGCCTTTCTTTACAAGAGGAAAATGTCATCAAGTTGATTGCTTATTTTTCAAGAAGCCATTTCCACATACACTAAGTGCCTGTTTGGCAGGGCTTCAGATTCTGTAAAAAAACAGATTCTGCACTGGATTCTAATGTAAAACAGATTCTCTGGTTTATTCTGAATTCTTTCTCAAAACAGCTTTTCCAGTCAGACTGTTTGGCAAAACAGATTCCCTCCTGCTATGGCTTATGCATGTGGAATGACTGATATATCCGTATAGTTGGAGCTCTATTTTGTTCATATTTGTATATCATATTGAAATGAAAATAATTACACAAGATAAATTAAATATTAAACAAATGATTACTAAGAGCATTTTTTTTTTTTTTTTTTTTTACAAAATATAGTCAAGTGTGGTCTAGTTTCGGAGATCTCGTCGCAAGGATCGCAATGATGTAATCGGTTTGTAGTCTACGGATTTTTGTAACGAGACGAAAGTTGTTCCAAACATGTGGGCCCGGCTGGATTCCGATGAAAGCAGTCCTGCGCTGGTGATTTCTTTTGCCACCGTGGGACCCGACTGTGTGTGGACTCTGGAGAATCCGGTAGAAGCTATAGAATAGCAGCTTCAGCTCATTAGTTCAACGCTAAAATGGATTCTCCACTCCATTTGCTCAGAAGCTGTTTTAGAAGATTGGTGTTTGGCACTTTTTTCGCAGAAGCAGAAGCAGAAGCAGGGCCAGAAGCCCTGCCAAAGACCCCTAAAAGACATAGGCACACAGCACATTAGAAGCGTTTAATTTGCCTCCACAAAGGACAGCCAGCTTACCCCTGCCACCAACAGCCCACGACAGGAGCCGCCGCCACCAGGGAAATCTGACCCGCCGCTCGCGCCGGAGGCCCTGAGGGCGCTTTCCTTCCTCGCCAGACGGCAAGGGGAAGGCTGCCTCTCGGGTCGGGCGTGGGCGGCTGGGTGGTGATTGTCGGGTTTGAGGTCTAGTTTTTTTAGTTAGGGTTAGTTTTTGGTGCTTCCATGGCGGGTTTGAAGAAGAAGACGACAACGGCGGCGTCGAGACGAGACGGCGATGGCGGCAACTTCCACAGCACGAACATGGTGGCTCAGTGTTTAGGCGGTGATGCCAAGACAAAGGTGTCATCGTCGATCATGAATAAGGTACTACTCCGGCCCTTTCTTTGTCTAGCTGTGGTTCTTTCTGACCATGGCTACGGGCTAGTGAGAGTTTGGTTTCCGGCGATATTCTTCTGGATGTTGCTCGGATTTTTGTTTTCCCATTGCGAATATGATGAAGGAGGTGACAATGGGCTCGGCTACGGGCTCGACGGCGGCGAGTTCTTCGTATTTGCATGTGGAATATTGGTCTACCCCTCTTTTGCGAAAGGGTTGGGTTTCAGTTTTCCCCCGTCGGAGATGAGGATGGCGGTGGTGGATGGTGAGTTGGCCGTGTTCTTTCAGATCGGAGTTTTTCGTCCGTGGCATATCTGTCTGGGATGGTGATCCTAGATGGTGGAATTTATGGCTCTTTCAAGGTTTCTTGTCTCCCATCAATGGAATTGGTGTTGATTGGGATGCTTTTGTAATCAGGGGATGTAATGTGCTTCAATATTAATGAAATTCCCTTTTCGCAAAAAAAAAAAGAAGCGTTTAATTTGGTTAGCTGGAACGAGAGTATAGGCCGATATATATTTTCATACAAGAAACAGACAAACATAAGGAAGACTACCAGCTAATAAGCACTTAAAACTGTCAGTTAGGCGTTAGAAAACCAATAAATTTTTTTTAGATGATGGGAAAACCAACAAATCAGAGTGGACAACATGTTAAGCTCATTTGTCGAACCAGTAAATTATAACGGATAAGATGGACTAGGGATGGCAATGGGTACCCGATACCCGTTATCCGATGGGTAAATACCCTATATGGGGGCGGGTATGAGACGTATTTTATACCCATTGGTGTAAAAATGGGTAATGATTTGCACCCGTCGGGTATGACGGGTTTGGTATGGGCACCATGCACCCGTCCCTGTTTCCCCGCATACCCGAAATATTGGCCTTTTAGCATAGCCCGGCCCAACTGCTCTTCAGCCCAGCCCAATTAGAAGGACATATAAACCTGGAGCCCTATCTCTACTACGGTCCAAAATTCCCCAACTCACTCCCTTGCAGCCGTCGCCAGACAAATGAGCTTTGGCTTTGCGGCCCCTCGGCAGCCACTAGCCTAGCAGCAACGACGCACATGGCGGCCATCGATCTGCCTCAACGCGCGGCTACGACGGCGGCTCCCTCAACTCAGTGCTCTGCGGCTGCGCCTTGGTGAGGGCATGCGACGGCGATGGCTGGAACTTGACTTCGACGGCAGTGATTGGGGCCTGACGATGACGCGCGACAGTGGCGATTGGAGCTCGATGACAGTGTGCAAAGGCGGGGCGGTGGCCCGTGGCAGCCGTGCGGAGGCTCAACTGCGGCGCTCACGCTCGGCCGGGTATTGAATCCCCGCCGGGTACCCCATACCCGCTCGGGTTCGGGTATGGGAACGAAGTCCCACCCGCGAGCGGGGATGGGTACGGGGGCGGGTAGAGAATTCCCAAGCGGGGGCGGGTATGGGAGGCTATAACCTGACGGTTTTTACCCATTGCCATCCCTAAGATGGACCCGCATTTTTCCAAGTGACATTTGTTTGAACTTTAGAGTCCACGATTAATGTATAGGTTGAATTCATGTTTCCTTTTTATTTTGCAACCTTCTTATCGCATTTCAACAGTTGTCTGATGTACATATAGTTGGAAAAAGTACGTGTGTTTTTTTATGCGTCTTCTTGTATTATGTAGCTACAAGATGGGAAAACAAAGGACAATATCACAAAAGGTTTGATTACTTTTGGTTTGTGCTCTGCGGTCAAAGGCGAGTGGTCAGCCAGTACTAGTAATGCTCCGACTACGCTTTCAGGAGACGGTCAGCGATGCGGAAGAGAATACCTAATTATTGTGGTGTACATAGAACTAAAACAACAATTTTCAATTCAAAATATTTATTTTAACAAAATGATTCTTAACCACATTGCAAAGATGAATACAAGAGAAGGTGTCGCTTGCATATATGTACTTGCAAAAGGAATGCGAAGTTGTTTTTAGTAGACAAATGCATACAAAGATTCATAATCGGGGATGACCTCAAAAAAAAAGATTCATAACAGAATGAGATTTTCGGCCCAGCAGCTCGGCTTCGGCTGTTGGATCACCGAATATACTTGCTTTAACAGAGATTGACCCCCATACTCTCACACACACAAGTTTGTGCAAATTGCTGGGCCTAGACTACACAATTCCCAGCCCACGTAGCATATAATGGTAACGGGAAGCCGAACAGAACGGACTCGTGGAAGCGTGGAATGGAATCGGTGCCGATTCATATACCGCGCACGCACGCGGAACTCCTCGGGCAAACGAAAGGTTCCCTTCCCTGGCAGGAGAGGTAAGCTAAGTAGCCACGGATGAAGCCGAAGAATGCAAAGGTCGCAGTTCTTGTACGATGGCCGGGAACCGGCTGCCGGCCGGCTTCTTCCTGTCCAAATTCGGGAGGCTCGCTGGCGCCTTCGGCCTGCACGCGCTCTGGCAGCGAAGAAAGATCGTCAAAGCGCCGGGGCAGCAGCGCCGCTGAGCTCCCGCAGTCCGAGGGCCGTGCCGATGAAGGTGCGCGGTGGCAGAGCTACCTATCTCATTACTCAATTTACTCTCGATGCATGATATGATATTTCTGAGGTTCAGATTTTCCAAGGATTGTGATCATCCTTTCAGTCACGCATCCTCTGACATTTCCCCTGCAGATGAACACCGGTCACGAACCGCCACACTTACTGAAGGTCAGCAAACACTGGAAGGCTTGGTGAGGCCGCCGTTCACCAGGACTTGGTCGAGCAGCTAGGATCCAGTAATGTGATCTGGATGAACCAAAACGTCGAATTTGGGCTGCCCTACGACATCGTCATCAGAGATGGCGGTATCACAAACGTACGTCGAGGTGAAGTCGACGGCACTTCCAAACAAGAACTGGTTCCACATCTCAATTAACGAATGGCAATTTGCATCACAGAAAGGGGACGGACGCCTTGATCATCGCCTACGTTTTGCTGTCGGGAAGGAGGAGGCGCAAAGCACGCATCGCGCTTCTGGAAAACCCGTACAAGCTGTGCCAGCGGAAGGGCTTGAAGCTTGCCCTCGTGATGTCGGATGAATGTGGAGAGGCTGTCAGTAGATGCTTGAAAGAAACTGCAGTTGTTTTGCAGCCTGGCTGCAACAAATGGTAAGTTGTTGGAGTGGGGTGAATCTGCAACTTGCATTGGCATGCCTTTGTTCGACTACCATGCCGCCGTTCGTTCCGGCTTTTAGCCCTTGGTTTGTTTTCGGTGCCAATAGTTCTCCAAGATTGAGTCTCTGGCCAATCGTACCTGAACCTGCTTTGTGATGACAACCGCTCTGGTCTTCAGCGTGAAGCTTGGAGGTCCCTCTACAAACTCGTTGAATAGTAACTGATGAAATGAATAGCAGTAGCACCGTAGCAGTTCTGACTGTAGTTTGCTGCCATGGCATGCAGGCTAGCCTCGTGTTGGCCAGAGAAGGCGAGAAGCAGCAAAAAAGAATACAACTGGAAAGGAAAACAGTTCATTCTACACTCAAAAAAAGATTTGACAAAAACAATCCGACCTGCCGGATTCGAACCAGCGACCTAAGGATTATCTGCTTCAAACTACAGTCCTCCGCTCTACCAACTGAGCTAAGGTCGGTTTTTGTCTGGTTCTGCGACAAGAATTCTGTTATTGGGCATCAGTGCGCAAGTTTAGTCAGTTCCTAATTCGATAAGATTGAGAGTGAAATTACCCCGTAAATTGCAGGTGACCTCAAAGCCAAACTGGCTGTATCATGTATAAAGATGAAAAACGATATACTAGCATGTATTTCTCATGTCGCAGGGTTGGTTGTGCGCCTCTGCCCTTGCTCGATATAAATACAACCGATGCACAGCAGCAATATCATACCGGGTTTCCTCGTACACGTCATTAGTTTGCATTGCTATTTTCATACGCGTTCGTTTGTTACCTACTGATTTGTCTTTACTTGCCTTTACTCACTGGGTCTTATCGCCTTAGTGGCTTAGTCTTTTTGCTTATTTGATTTTGTCAACAGTTTACAAATATGCATCATGTTCCTGTAAAATCATATTCCAAGATTATACATTGTTCGTGCGTACATATCTGGTCATCGACAGATAAGCTTAAAGTCAAAATACATTTACCGATCGTAGGAAGACGGAAGATCACCAGGGAGATGTTAAAAAATGCACGGGAATTGTGGCATGATTTGGTCCAAGTCGTGCAATGTACCTCATGTACTTTGTCTTACACACTGGACTCATCCAAGCCAAAAAAACATTTGGTGGCTGCTATAGATTATGGTGGATAATTACGATCTGATCAGATGAACATTTTTTAATCAGAGGGCCAGAGTTCTAATTAGTGATCATAGAAGATTGCCGGCCTTTGTTACTTGAACGCAACCACTGAATCTTATGCAGTATACTATTCCTCTAGACATCAAAATTGATGATTGCCAAATCACAAGATATAGGTTTTACCTTTCACTATCAGTTTACAATTTTTTTAAACATGTAACAACTCCTAATTTATTAAACCATGATAAAGTCCCTTCATATTTGCTTGCATCATAGGATCCATGAATATGTATCATACTATACTAGATATATGAATGATCAATTAGCTGTTGTAGGCGCATGACCATATGTTATTTTTTAAATTTACGGTCAATTAATTAACTCTTGTGCGTGCAGGCCCATTTCTTTTTTTTTCTTTTAAATTTTACCACTTTGCCTAAATCAAGTGGATAAGATGGAGGCCATGATCAAGAATCGAGTAGAGTTTGTTCTTTTCTAATGTTTCATTATGTATCCCCTTGTTTCCTCGTATGGTTGTCGAGTAAATCAAGCACTGTTCCTAGAAGCCATGTGGCGCCTAAGTTTTGCTTCGCAAGATAGGGTTTCAATCTTCTTTTTTTCTTTTTTTGTGAGGATAGGGTTTCGACAATTACAAAAGGAGATGGTTTAAGTTACATATATGAAATGCTTGATTGGTCCCCAGCTAAGATATAAACAGAAAACCAGACGGTGAGCCGGACGCCTTATCGCGTTACCAGCTGAAACTATGGGCTGCTTGTTTTCGTTCATGGAGACCTGCATATATACGACAAGAATCGCCTTTTTTGCCGGGGCGAACGACAAATCTCTGCAGGAATAGGAAATGTACTTTTTTCCCTTGTCTCCACTTGTGCTAGCTAGACGACGACGGCATGTGAATATGAGCAGCGTTTAGCTGCCGGCCGGCGCCTCCTTGCACCTAACCCGCCGGCTCGCCCGGCGTCGCCGCCTCTCGCTAGGCGTCGCGATTTGCAGAATTGTGTCCTCATAGGACGGAGAGTGTCTGCTACCTATAACTATAAGCTAATTCGGTACAGTACTGCGTATTTGAGCAGTTCTGGGACGGCCAACATTCTTTTTAACGAAAAAAATTGGGTAGTAGTTAAACTGTACAGCCCTTTCTCATCACATGGGCGATTCGAGAGATGTCTAGCTCGTCGTCGTCGCTAGTGTATTCGCGCTATCGCATCTTTACCTACCGAACGGTTTCCTTCCTTTCGTCGTTCTCCCCACAAAATTTTACTACCCTTTTTTACCCCAACATCAAGCACATGCATCTTGGCCGTCTCCATCCCAGAATAATCCATTCGTAAGCCTTCGTTTCATCGGTCCACTACCGTGAGACCCGCCACATCTCGGCGAGGACGACGACGTTGGCAGCCACCCGAGCAAAACGCGTATCCCACCACCGGCCCCGCCTCGTTTGTCTCGTCCTAGCTGCCACCCGCTATATATACACGCCATCGCGATCACCACCACGCCTCAGTCCCCCTGGGCAGTGCAGAGACGAGACGACTTGGTTCCTCGTTCGATCGGCTTGCTAAGCTAATTACCTGTGCCACCATGAGCAGCAGCAGCAGCATCCCCTCGACGCGGTTTCGCGGTCAGGACCACAGCGCCACCGCGGTGTTCGGCCGGAGCAGCCGCTGCAAGGTAAAGGCCGTGGCGACGACGTCGTCGGGAAGGGCCGGTTCGTGCTCCGAGAGCAGCAGGAAGGACTACTACAAGGTGCTGTCGCTGGAGCACTCCGCGGCCGTGGGCGCCGAGGAGATCAAGCGCGCGTACCGGCGGTTGGCGCTGCGGTACCACCCGGACCTGTGCCCGCCATCGCGGCGCGCCGAGTCCACGCAGCTCTTCCTCGAGCTGCGGCGCGCCTACGAGACGCTCTCCGACCCAGCACGGAGGGTGCGGTACGACGCCGAGCTGAGGGCGGTGGGCTCTGGTGTCAACAGCGGCGAGGCAGCGAGTCCGCGCGTTGAGTTTGCGAGGGACGTATGGGAGGCGCAGCTGTGCGCCCTGCGTGCCCGCTCCGGAGCTGCGGCAGAGGCCCAGGAGTCGCGGCGGCCTCTACCGGGCCGATTATTATTAGGCGCATGAGATGCTTTCTGGTGTTTTGATTTGTTCTGCCACTGATGCACACAGTTAGACTCGCTGCATCTGTTTTTTACTGGAGTTTGTATGTACTATGAACTTTTTGTTTGATTTAATGTAAAAAAGGATATTGGGGGGCCACACTTATCATACTATTTTACTGATAAAATAAACTGCCATATCTATCATATATATAATTGATCAAGAATTGAAGAATCCACGTTCGCTTGTAAGGCCTAGAAGCCACCACGTTCGCTCTAAAATGCTAGAAATTCCCACGTTAATCTGAGAAAATAAGAAGAGAAAATTACTCACCACTGTCATTATGAAAAAATTAGTCACAAAACCCCCTATAAATATTTACAAAATAGCTAAATTCGGAATAATAAAACATAGCCAAAAATATCTCTCGAACCTATTTCTAAATTACCCGTCATTCCATTATAAGTCCAAAAAATAACTAAATTTGGGTTATAAAAGATAGTTAAAAATATCTCTAATTCTTATTTCTAATTTTCCCACCATACCATTATGAGTCTAAAATAGCTAAATTATGACGTGATGAGTAGGCAAGCTGAAAAACAAGCTATGACGATGACAGAGTAAGGATGAGTGAGAGAACCAAAAAACAAGTTAGAAAGAAGGTCGGGAAAAGCCTTGAATGAGAGGGGGACGAGTAAGCAATCTGAACAACAAGATGACCAACCTACCAGTAGGAAGTCGAGTGGGGGAAGGTGACGCATAAAGGTAGTAGCCCTTTCCGGAGTGGGCAACAAGTAGGCGGGACAGATAATGAGTTGGCAGAAGTGTACTAGAAGAACAAGTGACCCAGACAAAAAGCTAAGGCGACAACTAACTGAACATCATTACGAACAGGTAATGAGCAGGCGAGGGGTGCGACCGTAGAAAAGAGCATATAAAATTTTATTCCAAAATATTATGAAATACTTACATATAAATTTATAAATTTTATACTATTATCATTATGAAAACAATCAACTCTAGCCGCGCAAATACGCGAGCAGTCATACTAGTTCTTTAAACATCTAGAAATAATATAAGATTTGCTTCTTCTCGGGTAACTGATTTTGTACTTCTCGCAGTCATATTTTTGGAACAATGAAAATATACCGATGGAACATGAAACTGTACTGTGGGAACAATTAGTTTTTAGGTGGAACAACTTCGTTTGTCCCAAGAATTCATTTTTTGCGCGTCAACAATGAAAAGTTTGCAGTGTAGTACTACTAACATATGAAGCATTGTGGATCAATGCGTTCAGTTTGGACCAATATTATTAGGAGGTGTTTCCTTCTCATGTGAATTTTGCTAATCTCTCAGTTATTTTTTTCAGTCACTGAATGAAATACCATTCAAATGTACTTGTTTGGACCAATATTATTAGGAGGTGTTCCCTTCTCATGTGAATTTTGCTAATCTCTCAGTTATTTCTTTCAGTCACTGAATGAAATTTTCATTTGAATGGTAGAACGCATTGATCCACAATGCTTCATATGTTAGTTGTACTACAATGCAAACTTTTCATTGTTGACCAACTGCGAAGCGAAGGAAGAAAGTACGGAAAATTTTCTACATAAGTCGAACTTATTGCAAAAGCTTCTCTTCGTTGACAAGATGGAGCAACAAAGACAAGCACTTCCATTTCATTCAGATATCATTTTCGGAATTCTTCTGGGCCATAGCTTGCAAGTTGCAATACCTGAACAAGAGTTAGTACTGTCATATATACATGTAACACATACAACTAAAGAAGAACGAAAAACTGACTAGAGATATGGTTTATACTCCGCGGTCAGCGTAGAAATATATATGCAGGACTTAGTTAGGTACAATACTATTGACTGTTCAGGGAGCACACTTGAACCCGTTTATACTGCTTAGACTGCCCGCACTGGCTTCCTTTACAGCTTCCTTCAGGAACGAGATAGAGGAAAAACGCCTGCAACCGGCTCACGCTATCGCTTCCGCTACGCTATCCTTGGCTTCCGTTTCCGCCAAATCAAGCGGAGTAGCGTTGCTACGCTACCGACTTGTGCGGGGCCCGCTCCTCTCTCTCTCCCCGTCCTGCCACAACAGCTCCTCCCAGGCCATGCGCGGGAGCAGCTGCCGGCCTTGCGGACTCTGCTCCATCAGCCCGCCGCGCGCATCAGGTAGGTGTAGGCGTTGGTCATCAGCCCACCGGTGCAGCCCGTTGTTGCAAACCCTGCATCTCCGCCGCCGCACTATGCAACCCTGCATCTCCGCCGACTATACAGGGCGTGACGCCGTGCCGCGCCGTCGGGTCCAGCTCCTGGTGCGCCGCCGCGCGGCCAGGTTCGCCGCGAACACGCGCAGCCCGCGCCGCTTACTCCCCTCCCTGCCCCGAGTACCTCCTCCCCGTTCCGCGAACGAGGCAGAGAAAATCCCTCCCCTCCTCGCTTCCCGTTCCCTCCAGGCCCCGCCCATCCGGCGCGGAATCGGCCGTCGGTCCCCCTGCCGGGCCCCGCTAGGACTAGGAGGAGAAGAGCCCGCGGCGGCGGAGAAGAGCCCGCCGGCGGCGTCGCGGGGCACGCTCGACCGCGACTTCCCGGCCTACGTCGCGCTCCCCACAGGCGCGTGCCTCGCCGGCGTGTCCCTCTACGCGGGGCCGTCCCCGTCCCCGCGCCCCGCCATGCTCCC
Organism: Eragrostis nindensis; assembly: GCA_012490785.1. NCBI lineage: Eukaryota > Viridiplantae > Streptophyta > Magnoliopsida > Poales > Poaceae > Eragrostis > Eragrostis nindensis. The sequence continues at coordinate 28,230 of JAAXCT010003253.1, forward strand.
CCTCGTCTACGGCGGCGGCCGCGACAACGCGAGCAAGCTCTGCCTGTCGGGCACGCTCGACCCGGCCGCCGTGCGCGGCAAGATCGTGCTCTGCGACCGCGGCATCAACGCGCGCGTGGAGAAGGGCGCCATCGTCAAGGCGGCCGGCGGCGCCGGGATGGTCCTGGCCAACACGGCGGCCAGCGGGGAGGAGCTCGTGGCGGAGATCGAGAGGGCGGTGGAAGATTGGAGAAGCCGGCCGGCGGAGGAAAGTTCCAGAGAGACAGAGAGAGAAATAGGTGGAGTTGTAGAGAAGAGACTGATGTGTGGGCCCGCTTGGTGGTAGTTGATATAGAGGAAGAATATAGAGGAACCACCGGTGCGGAAGAAATTGGTATAGAGGAAAGAATCTTGATGACCAGGATAGAATATTTCTTTTAGAGGAAGGAAATAGAGGAACACGAGTGCGGAGAGCCTTAGGTGCACTACAAGAAAACAAGGTTCCAGTCACCAAGTTTTAGTGACCAAGAAAAATTTTCTTTGTTGGTCATTAAAAGTTAATTAATAGTTACTAAGTTTCGGATTTTTTGTGAATATACGATTTTAGTGACCAACGTTACATGTAGTTACTAAGGTTATGTTGGTTGCTATATAATTTTAGTGGCCAATCACTATATACATATAGTGACAAGGTTTTAGCCACCAAAATGTGACCAAGCTTGTTGGTCACAAATAATACGCATATAGTGACGAAGTACCTTAGTGACTAATAGTTTATTTTTTTTGTAGTGATGATCCATGCATTGCAAATGCATAATAACGGCAGTATGAATAGGCAATTCAAACAACGAAAGCAAAATATAAGCAATATACTGTACTTTTTTGTAGTAAGAAGTACTCCCTCCCTCCGTCCCCAAAAGACTGTCGCTGTTGACTTTTGGACACCGTGTTTGACCGCTCGTCTTATTCAAATTTTTATACAAATACTATTTATTTTTTTATAACTTGTTTGTTGTTGAAGATATTTTAATCATGACATATTGTTTTTGATATTTACATAAAAATTTTGAATAAGACGAGCAGTCAAACATGAGGACTAAAAGTCAACAGCGACACTCTTTTGGGGACGGAGGGAGTAAGAAGCAAGGGATTTTGAGGTACCTGCTCACTGTATGTCTGGTTGGCTACTGCGTCCAACTAAGCGCAGGGCGCGGCCATGTCATGAGATACGGAAATGCTGTCGATTCAGGGCCACTATAGAACTGATCCTGCACCTCGAAGTCGGAGACTGGACTTGTATGCTTGTTCTTGATACGCAAGGTGATGTAGCGATGGATATGACCGATGTTGGAGTCGAGAAGCACAGCCCCGGCGATCACTGCGGCGACCCCGATACTCTGATAGAGAGCTATAGCTACCCCGCCGCACTGGACAGCAACTCAGAGGTCGGCAACTCCCACCAGAGCTTACATGACCCGTTCCCCTCATTGCGAAGCCACACGCGAAGGGCGTTGTGATGGCTAGCTGGAACACTCACGAGGCAGCATGCCCCGTCCTCTGTATCCCCGACGACGAACGAATGAATCGCACTGGAAAAGTCTGGCACGGGCAGTTCAACGCGTGACAACTCCGTTATCTCGGCATTGAGCGAGAGCAGAGCGTTGCAATTAGTGCCGCGCTCCTGCTTCCAGTAGATGCGCCCGGCGGCGTGCATGGCCGGGGAGAAGAAATCTACATCCAGGTCTTGATAATCCCCGTGAGTTTGGTGGGAACGCCACTCGCCCGTGCGCGAGCTGTACACATGCGCGCGCACGGTCACGCGCTCTCTCCAGTCGTGCTCCAGCGACACCACGCGGACCGACGACGCGACGTCCACGTCGCCGACGCAGGACGGGAGCAAGCAGTGGATCCTCTCGGCACCTGAATCGACGTCCTGGGGCGCGAGGGGTATTCTGATGCGGCGCCGGGAGACGGGGTCGAACAAGGCGAGCTCGTCGTCGTCGTTGATGAGGAGGAAGTGGCTGCGTTTGGATTGCAACCATGTATGAACCTGAAATCCTATTAGTCGTGTGCAGGACACGTGGTCCCAATATGTAGCAACTTTGGTTCTAGATTTTTATCAACTGCTCACATTTTTTGGTTTGCACAAAAAATATTTTTTCTCTCACAATGAAAAGTTAATTAAACAATCGTGGAAAAAAATTAAAAAAAAGCATGGATCTCTGCACCCGGCAGACTCTGCGCACCAGGGGGCATAAACTTCCAAGACCAGCGCGTCTTCGCTTCTACAGTTCAATTTGTACGAATCCAAATGGCGCAGCTGCACCTTGGTCGTTCGTGCTCTCCCAAGAAAAATCGTGTTCAACACCAATTCGTGCGTGCATCTTTGCTATCTCCATCTCAGGACAATCCATCAGCAAAGCTCCATTTCTCCGGTCCACCTCCACCTCCGTACGCGCGCCCCCCGCCACAGCTCGCGACGACGGCGACGTCCACCGCCACCCGTGCATAGCGCGTACAACTTGCCCCCGCCTCGTTTGTCTCGTCCTTGCCCGGCTCACCCTGCTGCCGGCTATATATATGCGTCCATACGCCCGCGCCATCGTCACCGAGCACCTCGCTCGCCCGTACGTCACCGGCAGCAGAAGTAGACGACCAGATCGATCGATCACCTTGCCCGCCATGAGCATGACCACCACCATCCCCATCACCATGGCGAAATGCGTGGGCAGGGTTAGCACCGCCTCTGCGGCCTTTGGCCGGAGGACGAGCCACTGCAAGGTGAAGGCCGTGGCGGCGAGGAACACTGTCTCCTCGGGGAGCACGAAGGACTACTACAACACCGTGCTCTCGCTGGAGCACGCAGCGGGAGTGGGCACGGATGAGATCAAGCGCGCATACCGGCGGCTGGCGCTGCGCTACCCACCACCCCGACGTGTGCCCGCCGTCGCGGCGCGCCGAGTCCACCGAGCTCTTCCTCGAGCTGCGGCGCGCCTACGAGACGCTCGCCGACCCGGGGACGAGGTCCCGTTACGACGCCGAGCTGAGGAGGGGCGGGAGCGGGAAGGCCACTGCGGCCGCGGCTGTTCGGTGCGAGAGGGACGTGTGGGAGGCGCAGCTGTCGGTGCTGCGCGCGCGGTCCGAGCGGCGCCAGAGGGCGAGGGCTGCCTCCGGTCGTCGCCGGTGCGCCGTCTAGTAGGCGCAGCGCGCGCACGCGCGCCTGAGCCTGAGGTGTGTTACTTTGGGGTGCATTCAGATTCATTCTTTGATCGTGGGACTCATCATGACTGTGTTTTAGTTGGTGTACACGTTTGAGTTTGTGCAACGTGTTGAAGTTGTACTAGTATTTCATTTTCTCACAGTTTGTATCGGGCGTTTATCACATCTAAATGAAATTCATATTTAGGACATTTCTTACACTGATCAGAACACCATGCATGTGGATTTGGTCATTGGACTTAGTTACAAGCTAGTAGCACTTCGAATAACTTACACCTACCATTATATTCAATTATTCATGCATTGCATCAGAAATCATGGAGCGCACCAAGACCAGTTAGCTACTGATCATCATCTTTTACTTTAACTAGCACATCGAGGCGCCGAGACCTGCACATTCGGTGCACCAGAAATGCTAACTAAAAAATATATGACAAGTTTTTATACCATTTGGCATGGATATTGTGGACTGTGTTCTTTGTCTTGTATATTGGAGTCATGCATCCAAGCAAGTCAAAGTATTCGGACGCTGATATGGTCTGTCTATGGAACAGTATGTAATTGAAGCCTTTATATGATCAAGTCAAAAATCAGAGACCTATGAAGATTGCCTGAGGTTTGAATTGATGACTAGACGCTGAAGCAACAGGCCGCCGGCAGGTTGGTTTCGCGCAACTTGCAACTACCCACAAGGCGACAGGAGTCACCATTTCGATGAGAAATCTACGGAGGACGACTGTTTCTACATGAGCTAAGGTCGGCAATTAAGCTAGCTGTGCGCGCGTCAATACTCTCACATGTAGCCACCATATAACATGGTTACATGGGTGACTTTTGTATGCTAATATAACCAGAGTAAAGTTTCTAAATGTACCATCATGCATTGGTCAAACATACTTTGCATAAGTTGGGTAGCGCAGTTCAGTTTTGCTGCATTGATCAGAGATACTTTGCATAAGGTTTCACAAAGCGATAAAGCAAATATTCCATTATATGTGTCTTCCAAAATTACTGCATTCAGGGTCTCTCTGAATGCTTGAATCTATTCGTTTCGTTTGTACCTGGTGCTTTGGCGTACGACTATCGGCAGCGGCCAGCAGCTTGAATTCAGTAGTTTGATAGTTTCCTCTGAAAAAAAAAAGAAGTAAAAATACCTACAACGCGTTTAGCTCCATCGTCCCGGAGCACCAGGCCACAAGTATGCCATTCGCCCGCCAGATGTCGGACGCCTTGGACAATCCAACCGCCTGCCTTCCTTGCTAGACGCCCTGAAACAAAATGTTATGCTTAGCTTATACTCTCGCTGGCTGAAGGGGAAAGCAGCGGCCCAGCAACAGTGGCTGATCTCTGCGTTGCAAGGGCACCGTGTCTGTCGCGATACCAGTTCACGGAAGCGCTCACCGGCGCACTGTGTTCTTGCCTTTCGATCCGGTTCGGCTCGTCTTTTTCATGAGATCCAACATATAACTCGGCAGTAATTAAGCATAACGGATCAAAACGGGATTCTATTACTTTGTCCACTGTTTAGAATATAATCAAAGAGATAAAAATTCAAGAAATGAATCACTACACACAATAAAGAATTTGTGATTTGTCACTTTACACAACTCAAACGTACACCCCAGTAAAACGCAGATGCGATGAGTCTCTCTCGTGGTCAGGTCAGGTAACGAATCAGAACACCCCAGTACGCACGTCACGCGTGCGCCATACCGTGCCGGCGGCCGACGCGGCTGGCCCTCTGCCGGCGCTCGGAGCGCGCGCGCAGCACGCACAGCTGCGCCTCCCACACGTCCCTCGCGAACTCGTCGCGCGGCCGCCTCGCCGCCGCCGCCGCCCCCCGCCCGTCCTCAGCTCGGCGTCGTACCGCAGCCTCTGCGCCGGGTCGGAGAGCGTCTCGTAGGCGCGGCGCAGCTCGAGGAAGAACTCCGTGGACTCGGCTCGCCGCGACGGCGGGCACACGTCCGGGTGGCACTGCAGCGCCAGCCGCCGGTACGCGCGCTTGATCTCCTCGGCGCCGACGGCCGGCGAGTGCTCGAGCGACAGCACCTTGTAGTAGTCGCTGCTCTTCACCGAGCAGAAACTACTTGCCCTGTCTGCCGTCGCTGCCATCACCTTGACGTGGCTCCTACTCCGGCCAACGGCGGCAGCGGTGTTGATCCTGCCCGCGCACCTCGCCATGGGGATGGTGCAAGTGTTCATGGCTCAGATCTGAAGCAACAAATTGTATTTGCAGGTGACTGTCTAATTGAGCTCTAGCGAGGCGCGGTTGCCATCGAGACACGCGCGTTATATATAGCCGGTGGCAGGACGGCCCCGATCGCGAACGAGACAAACAAGACCGGGCCCGGTGGTACGCGGTTTTGCACGGGTGGCTGCCAAGCCAACGTCGCCGTCCTCGGCGAGCTGTGGCGGGGCGGACCGGTGAAATGGAGGTTTGCCGATGGATTATTCTGGGATGGAGACGGCAAAGATGCACGCATTGGTTTTGGGGTAAGAATAAACATTATGGAGGCAAGAACGACGAAGGAACAGAGCAGATGTGCCCAATTGTGCCGTACAGAAGTGAGCTGCGGACAAGGGAGCGCGCGTGCGTGTGCGTTGGGGGTGGCAGCTTGTATCGGCATGGTTGGACGGTCTGGTGGATGCAGAATTGCAGGTTATGGCCGATTGATCGTGTGTTGCGGCTCAAGAAGATACTCTGTTCCATCCACCGCACGCCTACCAGGTGAACTGTCCCCAAGCTAGGATTGGGCAGCTTTGCGAACTGGTCAGACGATTTCGATGAAATTTTGATGTGCTGCGTAACAGCTAATTAAGCTAGGCGACCGAAACTGTTTGAGTTCAGACCATCATGACCTATGTTTAAGGTGCAAGACACAGCCTCTGGATTGAATATCCTACAGTTGTTGAGATGAGATCAGTCCCGAGCACCACCAATTAACTAATCAACGTGTAGTACGTTCCTCCCACTGCACGCCTCTCACCACATGACAACCATTTGATGTGCTTTCGATATTTAGCAAAAATATGTGGTTGTAAGCTTGTTAGAGCATCTTCAAAAGAGCCTATAAACTCTCTTTAATTAAAATAATGGGGCTTAATAAAAAAAATGTCTCCATCAGCACCTCAAAACTACCTCAAACTCTTTCGGTCTTTCATATCCGGTAAACTCTCCTCATTTGTAGCTAGAAACAGAGGAAGAATTGAGCCCCTCATTCCTTCTTTTTCCAATATAATTAATATTTTTGTAGCCCTAAATGCTGACGTGGCTAATCAAAGTGTTTTGATCTATTTTTAAAGGGTGGGGTGTTGGAGGAGGAGAGAAAAATTGCCTTTCATAATTTTTTGGTTGCTCACAAAATCAACTTAAAAGGGCTAAATTTATGAGGATCTTTGGAGATGCTCTTAGTAGCATAACTAATATTCCCATTATGCTTAACATGACATCACTAAGCCCAATTGAGATAAGCAACATCAATATTGAGAATGGAGGTAATATTTTGCTACCCACTTTGGCTCCTTTTTGTATGTTTAAAGTTTAACTGATCAAGATTTGGTGATTGTCCCTTCACATGAAAAGAACATATAAGGCATGTACAATGAATGGAGGTGCTTGGAGAGGTTTGATTATACAAAACAAAATGAGGGAAACGGTATTTAAGTTTGCATCTGATACCTAAGTTGTGTAGCAAGGTGGCCTATTTACCTTCACATTGTGAAGGGAGTTTTTGTACAGCCACTTAATGTTTCTTTCACTCTAAGACTTCCCTAAGGACTTTGCATTGTTGGAACTTGGAAACAAGAATGCAACCATCTTCATATAAAAAAAAATACAACGATTTTAATAAGCATGTACACAAAATTACTCTGGAGAGTTCGGCAAGTACACTAATATCGTTTGGCAGCTAACAAAAGGCACCAAGAGTATTTATCACTTATGTGAAAGAAATATGCCTTCATTCCAATGCTCATGCTCTCACCTAGTTAGACAATAAAAGGCCAAAAGAAAAATGAGCACGCATATGTATAATTCAACTTTAAATAGATATGCGTAGCAATAAAATTATTTGTATATTGATATGTATATGGTTCTATTGGAGTAAAAACAGAGGTTATACTATAAATAGTGAAATATTCCCTTTGGCAATAGTCAACAAATGCTGGCACACATAACATGTTTGATTAACACTAGGTTGCAATGTTCCAAGCTTTGACAAAATCTTGAGCTAACGCATTGTAGACCTAGAAGCGTATCCAGGGTGGGGACATATGCCCTTCATTCCTTGGACTCCCATGAAGTTTTAGTCAGTTATTTATCGTAGCTCTCCCTTCCTCTCTCTTTTTCCTCTCTGCCCTTCACATGGTACAAAGTTTGTGTAATTTGTTTTTACATCGGAGGAATATACAAAGGACTGTCGGTCAGTGGCTTCTTTTTAGAAGTTTAGTTTGCAAGATTGCCCTACGATTTTTCTTTAAAAGAATATGAGCAAGTGCGTATGACTAAGAGGAGGAGTCCAATAAGGATATCATAATCTGTAACCAAGGACCGACCGAACGGTACCCACAACAAAATTGAGGAAAGTTCCAATATTGGATTATGTTTTCAAGTGACTAAACGTTCAACATTTTGATTCAGCTTTCTTGAACAAACTCAATCCTCGCAAGAACAAATTTTAATTTCTCACCATCTGATGGTGCATGTGGTGGGAAAAAAAAATTAGGGAAGCATAGGGAAGAATAGTAACAACTTAGAATGGAAAATTGTTCAATAATATTGTGTTGTTTCCGGCCCACAAGCCCATCATTTCAAACGTGGTTGTTTACAGCCCATGCGATGCCATATTGGGGTTGTTGGGTTGGGTGTGCTTCTATCATGGGCTTTGTGGGCTGAAAACAACCACGTTTAAATGACCACTCATCAGCATTTGAAAAGTATCTTAAAAAAACAGCATTTGAAAAGCCTCTAAACAAATCACAATTTGAAAAGGATTAATGCGTATTTTCGTTTTGTCAAGTTTTTTTATGTCAATTGTCAAGTTCTTTTTATCACATAATTTGATGAATGCGACTATGCAAACACGTCTGATTATAGGATTGGAGTAGCGAATTTCAATCCAAAAAAATATATGCGAGGAGAGTTAAAGTTTGGAAGGTTCTTGTTCTTGTCTGCCTAGCTCTTATAGGCCATGCTCACCCGAATCTACTTCCATGCTCGTTCTTGGTCATTTTTGCTGCCACCTTTTACTCTCAGTCACAGTCACCTCTGTCAACGCTCAATGGCACGCTTAATTAGGTGTACAAATTACTTGCATATTGATTTTAGCGGGCGAGGACGGTTCTGTGTTGCTTAAGCGGACATCTAGGAGTAACTGAATTTTGGCACACAAACAGGAAACAATCGCAACAAGGTGCACTGCAGATAGCTCAGGCATACTCCCCGAAAAAAGAATGAATTCCGATCCACGGAAAGAATGCGAAGCTATTACTAGAAGGGACAATCACTGTGAGAGTTGGTGCAAGGTCTGAGACGTGAAGTAACGAAAAGCTGCTCGTAATAAAGAGCACGACCAACAAACAGAGCTGCATGGACAGGTCTCTGGTCCGGTCTGTGGTCTCGGTATCCCTGCCTCACTCCCGCATGCCCGCGTTGAAGCGTGTTGGCCTAACCCGGGCTCCTGGCTCGGCAGTGAAAACACACGCTTATTTCTTCTTTGCGCATGTTACGCTCCAAGACGGCGTACTCGCCCATGCAGTGAGTGGCACGGTGCATCACGCAGCCAGACCACCGCATGCAGATGCAACGCACGAACGTACAATCAAAGGACCACGCGGCGCGGTCCATGAAAAGAAATTGCACCAATGAGAGCTGTACTTCAGTTTCATGCCGACATACCAACGTTCTAGTAGTGCCCAGTGCCCTGCTCAAAACCAAGTAACCAACCAAAGGATTAATTAACGCTCCGGTGACAGTGAGAGGGGCAAACAAACAAAAAGAGGTAAAAAACGGAGAGAGAAGGCATCGGCCCGGCGACACGCCACGCCAGCCGGAGCTGGATCGGCCTCGAAAACCCCCAGGTGCGCGCACGCTGGTTCGCAGCAAAAACGCACAAAAAGAGCCGCGATCCCACGAGCTCAAGGCCGCCGCATCGTTTTACGGATCACCAGGACGCACACGCACGCGCGCGGGAGCTGACGAGGAGGGAGGCGAACGGAAACCAGCCGATCGAGCTCGTGGCAGCGCCGTCACATGGCGAGCACAGGCCCAGCGGCGAGGGGCGAGCGCATGTGCCGGCGCACATGGCCGCGCGCTGTTCTCCGCCGAGGACGGGCACGGTTCGGGTCCCCAACTGACGCAACTGCCGCGCGTAAATTGAATGCGGGCGCGCGCGCATCCAGCGGCGCTCCAACAACTTCCCCCAGGCCAGGGGCCGCCGGTGCCGTGCAGCGGCATCCGCCGCCATGCGGGCTTGCCTGTTCCATACAACTCCGTTCGATTGAACCGTGAATGTCAGTCAAAGCTTCACTTTCAGCTGTGTCCCGCTTTATTTTGGGGTCGACTAAGCTGCAAATCAGCGGATCCAGATCAGGGTTTTGGTCAACTTCCTTTGCACCCCGAGTGGCAATGACGATGACAAGAGGCCAGGCCAGGACGACGTGCACATTCTTAATCAGAGCCCCGGATCTGGTGCCAGTTCCAGCTCAGTTTGTCAGGTCAGTTGTGGCTCGTTGTGGATCCAGAGGGGTTGGTTGGTCAACTTCCATGTACTTATCGTGGAAAGATGGCACCTCCACGAGTGAACGACGTAATAGCTGTTGCACATCACATGTGGCAGAATTCTTCGAACAAATAGTCGTAGTTTACCGTCATCAGCTATTTAGCCTCAACTGCTCAACCTTCCAAAAGGTAGAATGGCTGGCCACAAATCAATCAGCGCCGCTTTGGTGACACAAAAGTTCGCTTGTAGAATAATACAGCCAAATTGATACTAGTCGCTAATTATTCTTGATACTAGTCGCTAATTATTCTGCCCTTTTCACGCGCGCATGTTGACGTTCTTCCTCCATCAATGAATCATCTTCGTTACGGCGGCTCGCCGTGTTTCTGGAAGAAACCAGGGGCGATTCGTGAATCGTGATGCCGCAGAGACGCGCGCGACGCGTTGCGGCCGCGCGGAACCAGGCGTCGCTGTGACAGCTCGCGGGGTTGTTATGGCGTCACGTAGGCGATCAAGTGCGGTGTCACCCCAGCACGGGAAGGATGTGGTGAGAGCGACGTGGAACGAAGTGGCCGCGATGTCCGGTACACGCCGCAAGAAGAAGAAGCGGTATCGATGAATACGGGCGGGGCGCCATCAGATACGACAAAACGATTAGTGCTGGGATGAAATAGATTGGCACAACCTGATGAAAGGAAACTAATTTTTACGGTTCAGAACTTCAGATCCTTCATTTTTTACCTGTTTTAACTGTGCTTTTCTTTTTTGCTCTATAAGTACTTCCTTCGTTTTTCAATATTTGTCACTTTTGACCATACTATTCACATTTTGACCTTTTAATAACTTCTAAAATACTTAGTTACATAAAATACACTTATGATTAATAGATGTGGAGTAGATAGTATTTTAGTAACATAATATATTTTGAGAGTTTAATTATTATTAATAAAAAAATAATAGTTAAAATTGAACAGTAAAATCAACACTGACAGTTATTAAAAACGGAGGAAGTAATAAAACCCCAGAAACGGGTGACCAACCTCACGACGATCTAGCATATTCGCGGCAGCACACGGAGCTGATCAGCGCCAAACATCAAACACCGTCACGCCCAAACAGAACCCTGCCACGTATCCCAACGCCGACGCCAAAACGGTAACGTCCCACACGTGGTGCTCTCCCAATGGTCAGCCGAGCTGATCACAACAGCGCGCCAGTCCACCGCTCCGCCGCAAAACGCCCGCCACACCGTATCCGGCTCACGAATTATGATGCCGTGTGGGTCACCGAAACCTGGTCCCATGGGCCAGTGACTCGGCTGGCTCTATCAATCACAGACACTCGCCTGAAAAAGGGATTACCGGAGGAGTAAGGGCGAAGTACCCGTAATCATCAGTCGCCGCGCAGAAAAAAAGTTTACCGCGCCGCGGGTCGTCGAGCCAACCGCC